>OMNN01062542.1:0-18671 GCA_900302755.1 Chromis chromis | reverse complement strand
CACACTAACACACACAGAACACAACACAAACACACTAACACACACTAACACACAATAACAGACACACACACACACAACACACATACTAACAGACACACATAACACACATAACACACACACACACACACTAACACACACAACACACACACACAGACACACACACACACACACACACACACACACACACACACACACACACACACACACACACACACACACACACACACACACACACACACAACACACACACACACACACACACACACACACTAACACACACACTAACACACACACTAAGCCACAAATTGTTCCACAGTGTCTAAACAGGGTTTGCTGTGTCCTTCAGTGTAAAGATGCACTTGAATGATAATGGCCAGTAGAGAGCACTCTGTGTAATCATAATGACCCATCTCCAATGAGTTATATCAGGATTTGTCCATATGAATCATGTTTCTGCATCATATACATACATTTAGAATGATAAAGTCTGCTCCTTGTGTTGCTCCAGAGGTGTTTTTTTTATATCTAGTTGTGCAGTGGAGAGAGGTGAAATTGCTTCAGATAAGAGTTGCAGTGGTCATTGTGTTTGCAGTTTTTTTCACTATGCATGTGGAAAAAAAGCTATATTCTGATCATAATGTCCCGTAATGGAAAAGATATGTGTTTTATGTAATATGTTATGGCAGAGAACAACAAACCATTACGCAAAACAAACGGAGAGAGAAGCACATGGGAGTAGAGTGACATTTGAGCTCTTGTTAAACTCTGCTGTTGTCAAAGGGAAATATTTGCATTCTTTCAAATATGTAGTATTAAAGAGTTGGAATGTTGTGAATGTTAACCTCCACTATAATATAAACATGCTGCTTTGAATAATAGGGAAAAAAAATATTCAGAGGCCGATATATATTTAGAGAAATACATAATTTCTTCTTTCCCTGTAAGTCCTTGACAAAATATTTCCGCTATCAAATCTGATGTTTTGCTTTCGCATATAAATCCTTCTCTTAAAAAAAGAAAAGCTTTCTCACAGTATGCGACTACTGATTGAAATTTGAAGCTGTCACAATATTCTTCAAGTGCACACTAATATACTAAGATTTTACAGAGAGGAGTCCCAGAAGAGGGAAGAGTTTCTGCTGGTTGTTCCAGATTTTCTCCAGTAGTTGGCAGCAGAGGACTAAAGCTGTGAGTCATGGCTTCCACCCAATACTCATAACTCTCCTCTGCTGCCATCCTCACCTACATCTTCACCTTTTAGAGCATGTTTAATCTGCAAATTTGTTGCATTTATTGTTTATGCAGCTTGTTTATTTGAGAGAAAGTGTAAAATATACTGACAAATAGTGGTTAGTGTGTTAACATTTTAGCAGCTGTGCAAATTGAATATATGACAAAATGATAATGTAGGATGTAGAAGTCTGAAGAGCATTGTTGCAGTGTAGTCAGTGTAGTATTTCCTCTTCTGTGCTGATTAGACTCTCACGTGTGCACACAAAGCGAGAACAGACACTAGAGGCTGTGCTGCATGTGTCACCAGACTGACCCAGACTGCACTTCCTGCTCACCAGACGACTATCGCCCTACACTGACACACACACTCGCACACACACCGGTAGGAGAGCCGACACCAGATGGAGGTGCTGACACAGACAGAGCTGATAACGGGGGTTACCCACATCATCCCCACTTACACGCTGATGACTACAGGCCTCACACACACACACACGGACACGCACACCAGTGAGGGCGTTATCTGTGGTCATCGTCCCCCTGCTCGCGTCACACTCCTGTCGCCTTATCAGCACCTCTTTGCCCCTGAGCTGTAATGCTCATCCTCCTGAGAGAAACACCGAGACAGTGGAGACAGCAGCAGTGTGTGTGTGTCTGTGCATACAGTATGTGTGTGTGTGTGTGTGTGTGTGCTGAAAAGCCTGGCAAAGGGATGGCGGGAGGAAGTGTGGAAAGATAGTGCAGGTGCAGAGGGCAGCAGACAGACACCCAGCCGCGCGAGAAAGACGCTGTGAGTGAGAACGGTGAGCGAAACTGCAGAGGATGTGTGGTCTGATTACTGAGGTGAAAGTGTTGCCAGCCAGATGTGCTACACCTCTGTATCCCTCACGTAATTTTGCTCTAATTCTGTCTCCCTGCAGCAGTCTGTGCTTGGTCTTTTCTCACTAAGCTTTGACTCCTGGCCCTCTGCTCGGCTCTGCATCCTTCCTGCTGCAGGGCCCCTTCGTTCCTTCATCCCTCCCCACAGACGCTTTCACTCATCTGCCGCATCCTTGTCCTTTTTTCTTTTTTTTTCTGCAGCTATCTCAGACTGGAGGTTATAAGTTTCCTGAGCATGTGTTATGTACATCTTTGTCTTTCTTTTTACTACATCTTTCACCTCTTAGAGCCTGCCTGCCTCCCTTTCCACACACACACCCTCCACCTCCCGTCTCTCTCTGACCATTTAGTTCTAACAAGTGCTCTCATAGTTAATGAAATTTCCCTGTCTCTGCTCAAATTTCTGCGATTAATCTTACTGTCCCTTTTCCCACTTTTCATCCTCTCACCTCTTAATAACACCCCCTCCCTTCTTCTCCACAGAGAAACAAGGATTCCTGCCTATGTTGTCCTTTCTCTCTCTCTCTCTCTCTCTCTCTCTCTCTCTCTCTTTCTCTCTCTCTCTCTCTCTCTCTCTCTCTCTCCTCTCTGTCTTCCCCTCTTCCTCCTCACTCTGTTTCAGCCCTATATTTTAATTTGCCTCGGTTTAATCATATGCACAGGAGAACAGGACGGGGAGGATGAGGAGGAAGAGGAGGAGGAGGAGAGCTCCGCCAACATTTGCCTAAGGCTCTGCAGCCCGGATCGATAAGTGGTCTTAAGTTTATCTGATTTTTATCAGCGGAGCCGACAGGGGGGCAGGTCAATGGGCTGTGCCCGCGTCAAGTTGACCTTTTCAGGGACGATGGTGAGAGAGCTCCCCCCGGGACCCCCACGGTCCCCTGTCACCGTCTGACTGGCACAAGTCTGTTGCGCTCAACGACAAAGTCTGCAGAGACGTCTATATCAGCGCTTGGTGTGGCTGACAGGGCCTGGCTGTTGTATTTATAAACTGTCCTTTGGCCGTGACACTTTGCCAATGATCAGGCCCCTAATTTATGCAGGCAAATCTCCTCGGTGCAAAAATGAAAGCTAATAGAGTCATTAGCTGCTAATTCGTGCCGGGATACCTTGTATAAATTGGCTTACTTTGTAAAGCCCTCCCCTGATAATACCCCCCCTCCTCACCTCACCATCCTCCCTCTGTCTCCCCCCCCCCTCTCTCCTTCATCTTTCACTCGGTCCATAGCATAACATCATACACACTCTGGGCACACGTACATTACTTTGGTGCCTAAATGGTTGATGGTGTGTGTTTGTTTAATGGTGTGTGAGGTAAGAAATTTAATGTGTGTATGTGTGTGTGGTGCAGAGCGGAGGTTCTTTCCACTTCCGTGACTGTGTTACATAAAATATACATACCCAATGTACCAGAGATGTAACACACACAAAAAAAGAAGTGATTCTGTGCTTGCGTTTGTGTACAAACGTGTGTGCTGCCATCCTGTTGTCGGTGCCCAAAGCTGTTAGTGCTGATGTGTTATTGTGCCGCCTGATGGCTGATTATGACATTAAATGTTTATGAGCATTGATCAGCGATAGCCCCAAAGTTAGAGCCATTTCATATCCTCGCTGGCCACTGCTTAACGGCATACTGATGGATGCACAATGATCTCCAATACAACGCAACAGGGAGACCTGCAAACGCTGCATATAAACATGCACAAGCTCATACACACATACAGGCTGATACACACACACACACACACACACACACACACACACACACACACACACACACACACACAGACACGCGTTGTATCCATGCTCATACTGTTGCACACAGACATTAGAGGACCCATTTTAGCCATTATGTTCTTTTTAAACACTTGCGATATTGTTTTATATGTGTGGCAATCATGTGGAAAAAATCAGTGCATGGAAAATGATAAGGCAAAGCTGGCAGGACACTTGATGAAGACTTAACATTATCCTGGAGGAAAGTGTTGGTTATGAAAGCGCAGTGGGTTTAAAACATTACATGATGGGTTTATCTGCTATTCGTCTTGCTCATTCTGTTTACAACTCACATCTTGTGATTTACGTCTTGAAAGCACTCATTTGAAAGCTTAGGGTGCCAAGACATCACTTTCTTTCCTTATGGTCTACAGCTAACGTATTAGTTTGTTAGTGTTAGATGGTAGTGTGTGCGGTTGAGGCAGATGGTCGCCCACTGTGGGCCTGGTTCTGTTGGAGGTTTTGTCTTGTTAAAAGGGAGTTTTATGTTCCCACTGCTGCCATATGCTTGTTCAAAGGGAATCACTGGGTCTCTCTCTATAATATCATATTGTAATACTTTGGCCTTACTATGTGAAGTGCCCTTAGAAAATTTAAGTTGAGAATTGGTGCTATATAAATAAAACTGTGTTGAATTTATGCAGTAGAGGTGGAAAGTAAAGGTGTGGAGGTAGATGGATGTAGGAACATGTGTCCAATGAATCTTCAACTCTCTGTTTATCATAATCACACAATCACAAGTCTTTCCCCAACTCTAACCAGGTGTTTAAGATGCCTCAATATAAGCAAAGTTGATTTTCCTATAACAAACATTAACTGTAGCTTAGCTGTCATGCACAGAAATACAAAAAAGCAAGAACTTTACCATGTCATCTAATATGACATATTCCAGTTACACTCTAAAAACAAATGTCTGGGCTAAACAAAAAAAACAACACATCAATTTGCTTCAATGTTTTTGAGTTATGACAACTTCTAATGAAATTATCCTCAACCAATGAACTACAATTGGTTAGTGAAATTAGCCTATCCTCTAAAATTAATGGTATTACTTCGTAGTTCGTGTCAAAAAAGTTTTTAGTTGTTACGTAAGTTATTCTGACAAGTTTTTCCAAATTTTTTTTTGTTTAGTTTTTAGGTATCATTTACTATTTACCTTTGTCATGAACAGTTTTTAAGTTCATTTAAAAAGTTAAGTTACTCCAATTAGATTCCTACTCCTGTAGCTCCTCCCCTTGATTAGACTACATCCATCATTTTTGAGGCGCAATAGTCAAATTTAACCATAATGGCACATTGGAGGCTTACAACAGTTGTTCATTTATCCGTGGAACATACAAACCGAAGACCTAAAATGTGCAGGTACTTACACATACTGCACTAATTTGTACTATAAGATAGTACTAAATCTGTGTGAATTCTGACATACTGTGATAAAAAAAAGAGCATAGTGTTGAAATGATCCACTACTTGGATTGATGGTATTTCGCTCCAGGTGAAGTTATTTTTCATAGAGGTGAACCCAAGACCGGTCAATAAGTTGGGCAAATTATGTACCCTGCTAAAGAAAACTATACCAGTTGTTACAATAAGCAAAGACTAAATCTTCCTCCCAGTGCAACTTTATCATTGTTATGCTAAACAAAAGAGTAGGATGGCCAAATTCCACTCCTAAATGTGACTGGTGTTAGCTACATGCAATGGTACAACAATCCATCAACTGTGTTTGCAGGTGTAGCCTACCTTGAAATGTCCTTTGTGTCATATTTGTTCAGCTTACAGGTCCTTTAACACACAGGCTTAAACATCTGACACTGTCCAGGCATGTTAAGTGGGTAGGGAAAGTGACTTGAAATCTTGAACTTAAGGTGAGCAAAAATTAAGTTAAGTCAATTTCATTATGTTACTACAACTTAAACTAAGCTTTAAACAACAAACAATTGAGATTCCACTTGTTTTTTTTTCCAAGGCAATCGGTTTACATGCTTCTTCTAAGTAAGTTGAACTAATTGGGGTTTACAGGTCCCATGAATTTCTGTGTGAGCAAAGTTTTTTACTATCAGCGTTTTTGAATGGGCTGACGTGCAGCAAATTTATAGTTTTTGTTTTTTTCCAAAGGCATATTTCCTCCCAGATATGGTACATTTTGCAAAGATCCAAGTTGAACAGGTCTAAACTTTAGCTACACATGACAGACAGGCCCCAGACCAGAGAGACTACCTGCTTAGTTACCAGGAGAATAATTATAATTGTGGGACACTGAAATTGCATTCAGATACTTTTTTTTCTGTGAGTGACAATGACCTGTGGAGGAACACTGACAGCAGTGGGCAACTCCCAGGTGTAGGTATGTCAGTGAAACAGGGCACAGCTGAAAAAAGAGCATGCACACTCAGCAAAATACTTCCCAAGGAAAAAAAAAAACAGCTGTAAAAAAATCTGTGATTGTGACTCTGTTTTTGTAGACTTTCAAACGCTTCATAGAGGCAAGGAAGGTGATAAAAAGATGTGTAGCAGGAGAGAGTGGATCGCAGACATGTAGTCATAGGCGCTGTACATCATGATATCCACTAGCTATAAATTTAATGTTGGCTACCAAGCTGGCCAAAAAAGAACCAGCATATCATTCCTTTTGTGATGTGAGTTATAGCAAATCTGAATAGTTTTTCCATTTTAGTTACTCTGATGTTAAAACTCTAATGCCAGGTATGACATACTCAGAAGCTCATGGATGAAGACCGCGCCAGCCTTTTTAAAAGAAGATCCAGAATTACTGCATGTTTTCCCTGGAAGAGCTCACAGTCCTAACAGCAGGTCCAGGAAACATCCCACACACCCCCCTCAACAGCAGGCGGCAGATGGAAAAGACAACGTGGAATTATAAAATCTATTTCCAGACGTACTGGGAGTCACATATGGGAATGGGATCACAGACTTAACTCTTCATTGAGATAGTTAATCATCTATATTATTAACAAAAAGAAAAACAGAAACAACTGTGTTTGGTTCAACTGGGGGAGCTCATAAAACAGGCTGCCCAGATGACCATTAATCTAATCAGCTAAACAACAAATCATCCCACAATTTTTGGAAGCTGCTTTTATTTTGTCGTTTGAAGGAATCTGCTTTCTGTGAGTGGAAAACTTCCCTGAAATGTGCTGAGAAGACGGACTTTATTTAGTGAGGGATATTTTCTCATTCAAATTAATAATCCTAATAAATTTTATCTGCACCTCACAATACATCAAATTCGTTGGATGCTTAACTCGGCTTTGAGCCGTCCACATGTATGTCCTCACACTGACTGGGAATCAAAACACAGCTCATTCCGCTGCACCCCCTGATTTGAATATGCAATCAAACTTTTCTCCGACTTCAAGGATTGAGAAATAAATAATTAAGTCAATCCAATTACTTAATTAATTATTTCATTAATCACGGGCTCACAAATTTCCTTCCCCTCCATTCGTCATGCGGCTCAATGGCTTCATTACGGATCAATGTGGAGCTGTCCCCATCAAGAGTCGCACTGTCATCGTCGAGATTAATCAAGATGCTGCCTGCATGCGAAATGGGAATCAAAGCCATCGCTATGGTAACCAGTGTTCAACACTGGGTGCGATACCAAAGTGTTGAGAGGTAACACAGTGACTGAATGTTGCTCAGACAGGACAAAATACACATTTCTGATTTTTTGTATGTTTTGGTGGTATATGGGATTTATTTATGTAGTAACAAAACTAAGAAAAAATTCTGAGTCCTTTCAGCTTTGTAGTTGGTCTTTTGTGGTGCAACACACACAACACCTTGTCAGCAGCTGTCCAGAATAAAGGATATTTGGAGCTCACCAGTAAGTCGAGATGAGGAAAATCAAAATACAGGTAAACCAATAAAAAAGAAACAAGTGGAGTTTTGTAGTCTACAAAAAACTAACAGCATAATCCAGCGGAGAGAGGAAATCTGAGGGAAGGTGAGCCGACTGCAATGAACGTTTGCCAGTAAAACTTGGATGTTACTTTGCATTCCTGGCTGTGGTGAGAAAATTGCTCCAAGACTGGAGAATAAGAGACTGTAGTGGATAGTGACATAAAAAATGAAAACAAAAAAACACATTTAATAAGGGCTTGCAATTAAGCCATTCGAAATAAAGCCACAAGGCAATGACTTCAACCAAGACTTTGATCCTTAAGTAACTGGCTTTAAGACATTTTTAGAACATGAGTTAAATAAAAAATAATTTAGGAAGGCATCATATGAGAAACAAAAAAGTGGAAATACCGAAGTAAAGACAATTGTGTGCATAAAATAAATCCCAGCACTTCACAGAGACACTTCAAGAGACACATGGGTAATGCACTGCTGAAGTAGAATGTTGCAACATCAGCAGGCTATTAATACAAACTCCTGTACATGGTTTGCACAGACAAAAATCCTACAGCAGAGAGTTG
This sequence comes from Chromis chromis, assembly GCA_900302755.1. Lineage (NCBI taxonomy): Eukaryota > Metazoa > Chordata > Actinopteri > Pomacentridae > Chromis > Chromis chromis. The sequence goes on along the minus strand of OMNN01062542.1, from coordinate 10,335 downwards.
TACTGAGGTAAGTTGGGTTTTAAACAGAGCTAGAAGCTGCTTTGAGCCTGTTCTCATTCCCATGGCCTCAAAAACGGACGTTTTGTTTAAGCCACTGGCGTCTTAGCACAATATGTCCATTGGTGTTGGTGCCATCCATGTCAATATTCAGTTGTGATAGACATACAGGAGTTTTTCTGGTTTAAGAAGTAGTATAAGGAGGTCGGAGGGGTCATGGTGGTCCAAGTCAAAGAACTTTCACCCAGGAAACTAAAATCCATTTCCCACGTTGGGGTATTAGCTCTTTCACTCAGTTTCATCTTATTTTGTGACTTAAAATTCATTTAAACACACTGTTTTGTTAAGTTCAGACACAAAAACTACTTCGTTAAGGTGAGAAAAAGATCTGCACCTATAACATCATTGATCACATTTACAAGGCAAACAGTTTGTTTCCTGAAAAGAAGCAACAATGGCGACAGTGGCAGAAAAAAATCCACCTACGGCTTCATGGCGCCTATCTCTGATGTGTAGGGAATTCATATGTCTGGAAAATAACACTAAAAGCTACCCAGTGCATTCAAATGTGACGCCAAGGGGTCCTGACATAGCGGTCATATGTGACGAGTTGGGAGTAAGCATGGGCTTCACATTTTAACCCCTTTAGCTGGTAGATTGGTGTTACTATTGAAGCAAAAATACAGAAATAATCTTTGAAGTCAGTAGCCTCTGGAGCAGCCATGAACAGAATGCAGCATGAACCGAAAGCTCATTAGTCATGCTACAGTTTTCATGCCGGTTAGCATGTCAACGATACCGCTCTTACGATTTAACAATCTGTTGACAGAGTAGGCTTCTAAGTGTGTGAAGTTTGACAAGACTCAGGAAATAGGTCGCTTGACTGGCATTTGGATATAAATATTTAAATTATGACATGTATTTTATGGTTGTAAGCCTTGCGTTTTAGTACACGAGTGCCAGGAGACATCTGGTCCAGAGAAAAAGACGGCCTCACTGTGGAGTTAAGGCTTTCTAGGAGTCCCCGCTGATGCAAAATAAAGGACGGAGTGAGACGCTGAATGTCAAAACAGGCCTGACTGAAGCTTTGGAGGTCTTTGCTACTGTACCTGTGACTGTGTGGGTAGCTACTATCTTTGCATTAATGTGTCGGTGCTTGCACATTTGCACTTTTGCAGGCTTTTATCTGCAAGTGTCTGCGCCTCAGAGAGCAGACGAGGGCGAACACAGCAGCTGCAAGACAAGGGAAGAGACAAGGGAGGGAGGGAGTGAGGGAGAGATCTTCCCTGTTTAAGTCTAAATTCCTCGTTTATTTGTTTGATTAATTTGCGCGACGGCACGCTGTAACCCCGTTCTGTCACATGCCTCCTTCACAAGGGTTTATTTTAGCATGGCGGTAAGTGGCCCCATAATGTCACCGTAATACTGGGTCAGGCTTTTCCGAATGGAGGGATGGGACTGAGGGGGGAAAGACAGAACAAGGGATGCGAAAGTGTGAGATGGGAGGAGGAGGAAAACGTCCCTCGTTCATCTTCTGAAAGTGAGAGTTAAAATAACACCTGGCCTGACTGGATTCACTGTGGGTGTGCTGGAAGGACCTGCACATCAAGCTAACAGGAACTGTCAGAGGAGATCTGCACACACACTCACCGTGAGAGAATACAAAGAAGCTTGAGCTCATGCTACATGTTAAAAGTGAGAATTCGTCTCGCTAACACCCATGTGAGGAAGCTAAACCTGCAAGCCTTCATCTGTCAATATCCTGGGGGGTCAAAACCTCTTGGCGAGAATGCAAATGGTTGAAAATGTACCGTTTCCCAAAGCTGTGTGTGTGTACATGCATATATTTTTGTGAGTGTGTGTCTGAGGTGGCCATGACAGGGTTCACAAGCGAGGTAGATGGCAGAGTTTAGAGGGATAGAGGGAGAGACATCTTGCATATTCAACGCTCTGTCGCCTGGCTGTCATCGGCCAACTGAGCGGTGAGGAGATAGGGAACTAGTCAAATTACCGGCCATGCTCGATTCTGTCTCCTGCACTGACAAGTCTGTCAGAGATGGGATTTAATCTCTTAATAACTAACAGGGCTGGGGATGTTTTTTTTCCATCTCCTCCTCCTCTAACTCTTTTTCCTTTGACCGTCTTCTGATCATATCTGGTCATGTCGACAAATCACATGCATTACCTAAAAAGAAATATCCATGTCTGAATATCTTATATTTCTTAGTCTTTCTCTCTTTTCCTCCGTATCTCTCCATTCCTCCATCTCTCCATCTCTAATACAAGCTGTCATGCTAGATCATGATTGATCAGGGCCTTAGTGCCCAGCGCTAGCGCTCCCTCTCCCACTGCGGAAATGAATGGGGATCAGATGCGCTCCAGCTATGAAGTTGGAAGCTGAGTTATTGGTGACACGAGCTACAGAGAGGAAGAGAAGAGGAGATGAAAATGAGGCGGAGGCAGATGAAACGAGCTGAAAGTCTGCTTGGATTCACTCTCAAGTTTTGTGATTTCCAGGAGGACATGAAAAACACTTGAATTCCTACTTCACATCTGTGATAGAAGAACTGCACTCATTTCGTTCTCTTCAGCTTTTCTGTTTTGCTTGGTGATAAATCAATTTAAGCAACATTATAAGAAGAGGAACAAATAAACTGGATCAACGGGGTCAGCCCTATGTTCCCACATTTTTAAGATTTCTCTTTCACTGAAAATTTTGAAAATTAGGCCCTATGTTCCCACATGTCTCACATTTCTAAGACCCCGTTTACACAAGGGAAAACACAGATATTTCCACGCGGTTTGGCCTCTCATTTACACAAAAACCCTGTTTTTATCTTAAGAAAACGATTATTTCTAAAAACTCGGAAAATAGGGCCTAATTTTGAAAAATATCTTAGGAATGTGGGAACATAGGGCTGTGGGAACATAGGCACGCTCCCACAATGTGTACCTGCTAATAAGGGATCTCCATGCAGGCTCTTGCATCGCTGCTACAGAAAAAGAGTTTGGTACTTCTCTGCTAGCCAGAGCAGAGAAAACAGTGGGTGTGCTGCGGTTTTGTTTCCATTCTGCCAAGTGGGAAGTTCATGTGTCAGGTTACACAAGGTGACTGGAGTAGCGATGTGACCATTTACCTTTCGGAGTAAAAGTCAGTTTAAATCACAAGTTTTACTGTTGTCAGTAACAGTAACAAATTAAATGGAACACGTCATAAGTCAGTTGTTACTAAATACAGGTATGTTTAAATATTCACAAGTGAATTTTAGTTTTCTAAAATGAGATAGACACCAGTTGGATAACAGAAACCAGCTTAGTTGAACCAGCCTGCTGCATTGCATATGTTGAAATTAAGGTCTTTATACTTTTCATAACAAAGTAATCTGCTGCTGGATCACAGCATCTAAACTGCTTCAAGGAAAGACTCCCCATTATTAGCTGAAACCACCACAGGTTTTCATTTGGATTTTCTTTCTTCCAGCAGCAGTCAATCAACTAATCAAACAGTGCTGCTGCCTGATTCTGAAATGACTCCAGATACCATGTTAACATTCTGATTCTGTTTTATTAGTTTTCTTAAAAAGGAAACACAAAGGTGACACTAAAAAACGTTAACATTGGTATCCTTTAAAACAGACAAAATAAAAGCAGGATGTTCAATGTCTCAAAGCTCTAAACTTTAAAATACTGGCCAGAAAATCAATATACATCAAGATTTCCAACAGGAAACAAGAAAAACATCACAGAAATAAAAAAAACTACAGTGGATATGGTGGACAGTTAGGAGACAAAGCAAGGGTTAAAGGTAATTTAAAGGTTAGTTGGAGGTCAAAGGTCAATCAAGTAAAGAAGAGGAAACAGTCAGAGATAAGCATTAGGTTTCTGGAAGTCAAATGTCAGGGTGATCAAGTGCAGTAAAAATGTCCGGCGTCATCTCTGCGTCTTTTGCGACTTTGTTGCTCAAAGAACTGACGTATGTCATCAGAAGTCACAACCTGTCAGAGAGCAAACAGTCACATTAGCAGTCACGGCATATCAGAGAACAGACATTCTGAAACATGTTTGACTTCCTACTGACAGATTCCTGCAGCATTCCTGCTATCCCAGACCTCCAGCAGCCACTTCCACAAAAATAAAAACCCACCTTTCCTTCAGCTGCAAATCTCTGCAGGAAGTCCTTCAGTTCTGCTTTCATGTCGTTGTATCCTGAAAGAAACACACATACACTGTCAACAGAGCCACATGTCAGCATGGGAGCTGTAGTTCTATCTGTAGGACTTGTAGCTCTTTCTGCGAGACATGCAGTTCTTTTTGTGGGACATTTAGTTCTACCTCTGGGACATTTAATTATTTTTGTGACAAATTAAGCACTTTCAGTGGAAGTTCTAGTTTGATGTGTGATACCGTTCATTTTGTGTACCATAAGCAATTAAATTGGTTCACATTGTAGTTTTGTGTGTAGTACATGTAGCTGCATACCATGGATGATCTCGAGCTGCTGTACTCGGTTCAGGTTGTCCAATGCTGACATCAGAGGGTCATGTCCTTGCTGTCTCTGTTCATTGTTCTTTCCTTTGTTTTCGTAGGTGAGGACAGTGTCTGACTCGTCCAACAGGAAGGACAGATCCGCCTCAGACAGACGCTCCTGAGGGGACAGGTGAGTTAGAAGCTATCCGTCTATCTATATACAGTAATCTTCTATTTTTGCATATTTCTTGCACTTAAATGTTCCAGATTATCACAATAATCTTTATATTAATTGAATATTATACAGAGATAACCCACAAAACACAAATGATGTTTATAAATTATGGTTTATTGAAGAAATATTAAAAAACATTAGGGGTGGGACTCGATTAAAAAAATTAATCTAATTAATTAGAGGCTTTGTGATTAATTAATCGCATTTTAATCGCATAACAATATTTGCCACAAGAAGCAACATTTTTCAATTTAAATGGATTTTGGTTTATGACTGAATCAGATGATAGACACATCCATACATTTAAACAACAAAACATTGTTTATTTTGCATCAGTCTGACAACGGCACTATACATCATAATGGTGGCTCTATTCAAGCTTTCATAGAACTTTATTTAAACTCAAGCTCTTTTAATGTCTTGAGAATGTTTGAATGCACTCAAAACCGCACCCCCAATGCAAAACGGAGCGGTGGAGGCCCTGGCCATTGAGGATGTGTGGAGAGGGGTATCCCTGGCCGAGGATGGGCAGACCTGCAGTTGGGTTGCTCGTGCTCGGACCGGGACTGCTGGCACTGGCTTCGGTGGTGCAGATTCTTTTTTGTACGGTTTGCGCGGGGCCGAGCTCTTCTCTGGGCTTCCATCGGGCAGTCTTTAGGGGTGGGACTTGCCTTCCGTCGGTCCGGGCGGTGCGCTCTCATCGGATTCCTCCGTGTTAGTTGTTGTTAGCCTCCTTAAAATGCGGTTAAATGCGTTAATTTTTTCGATGAGTTATTTTTGTTGTAATTAATTAATCGTAATTAACGCATTAAAGTCCCACCCCTAGTTTTTACTTTATGATTTCCTGCCCTTTCGTAACCCCAAAACCCCTCATAATATACATGTTTCTGCAAAAATCTCCAAAATGAGTCCTTTTATCAGAGCAAAAAAACTGTATGAACAGAAAGAACTGTGAGATTTCCAGCTTTCGGATGGTCCTTGAACTACGTCAGATGCAGTTCTTTCAGTAAAATTGACCAAATTTAAGCTTAGAACTGTGATATTCACTTTGTTCTACAAAAATAAACCATTTGCACCAGATTCTGTAAAAACTGAACAAGTCTGTGCTCCTCAGCTCAGACACAAAGGTTTTTAGATTATGACTCTTTAAGTCGACGCCTGGACACAACAACTTTCCACATAAATGAAAGTGTCGAGCAGTTTAATACATGAAAAGTTGTTTTTATACGTCGGAAAAAGTAAAAAACCTTCAGTATTTTACAGTATACAGTATTCCTCCGTGCTAGTTGTTCTTAGCCTCCTGGTCTTGTGCATCGGTGTGATCGGTGGACCAGGGGCTCCTAGACTGACAGATGTTCCGTGTTGTCTGGAGCGCAAACTGCTAAAGTCCCACCCCTAGTTTTTACATTTAGTGTTGAAACGAAAAAATAAATCTCATTTTTGTACGTTTCAGGAGCGCGAACGTCTGGAGCACGAGAGGAGGCGACAACAGGAACTAGAAAAACAACTGGAGAAACAAAGAGAGCTGGAGAGGCAGAGAGAAGAGGAGAGACGCAAGGAGATAGAGAGGAGAGAGGTACGAAGGAGGTTTTACCACGAGAATTATAGTTAAGCTGCTACAGACTTGTAATTACATCTGCTGCAGGCAACTTGGAAGCCTAATTTACACCCCTACTGTATAATGAAGTGTGTAAAACTGTATGATGTAATATTCAGTCTTGTGTAAGTTTTAAAAGCAGTTATTTGAGCTGTAATATCGTATTAAGAAATGAAACTTGTTGTGTCTGTGTTTCAGGCTGCGAAACGGGAGTTGGAACGTCAGCGTCAGTTAGAATGGGAACGTCAGCGTCGCCAGGAGCTTCTGACGCAAAGAAACCGAGAGCAGGAGAGCATAGTGCTGCTCAAAGCCAGGAAGAAGACGCTGGAGTTTGAACTGGAAGCTCTGGTAATTAAATTTATCTACCATTGTTATTATATCATATCTCTCGCTATATATATATTTACTATTACTACACTTAGCTACACTATATTTCATACTTATATCTATACCCATGCATTGCACTGTAAATAATATTATTGATATACTGTTATCATACTATTGTTATTATATCATATCTACACTTATCTACACTTATCTATACTTATTTATACTATTTATGTTATATATTCTTTATATTTATATTTATAGCTATACTCTATACACTGCACTGTAGAATATATATTATTGATATTGTTACCATACTATTGCTATTATATCATTCCTATATCCATCTATTTATAATATTATATTATTATACTATATATTGTACAGACGTATAATTGATTTTTGTACCTATTGCACTATATTATATTTAACTGTCAAACTGCTGTCTACATAACTTGCTGCCTCAGAACACGCACGTCACTTTAAACCATCACTGGTCACTTTAACCTGCCATTCACTGCATTCCTTTGTCCTGTTGTGTTCACCCCATTATGTATAGTCCTATGTATATATCTGTTTCAATTATTTTTTCAACTGTATTTATGTTAATTTTTTTATTTGGTTTTGACTTTTTTTGATTTCTGTATTGCTGCTGCTACAACGCCCGAATTTCCCCATTGGGGATCAATAAAGTTATATCCTATCCTAAGTAGCTCATCTGTGCAGCTGGACTTCACCATGGGGTCAGTAGAAACCCTTCTGGCGGAGAACCTACTGTAGCTCGATCGATGCATTCTGCTCTGTAAACGTGCTGCTCTGGGATCAGCAGAGTCTCCGTTCAAATGGGCAGATCGTATAGCGGCCACATCGACAGCCAGCGCTCCGCTCAGCCTGTGATAGATTACTCACACCGCTTTGGGAATATGGTTGTTCGTTTCATGCATATATTTGTAGCTTTGTGTGAATGCGAGTGTATATATATATGTGTGTGTGTGTTATTACCCTTTATCAGAACCTCCCAGCTCTCCAGACATTTCATTTACAGTACATATGGATCATTGTCTGACAGCCCGGTCTATATTAAACCTGTTTACTTCCATCCATCTCCCCGAATGAGGTTCTCGTCTCGCATATGTTTCAGGTGTAATGGTCCCTTCTTTTCACGAATGAGATGAGATCTGGGATCCCGTCTGCCTTTATGGGAAGCTAATCAACCCGTCTGTCTGCCCACCTTTGCATCGTTCAGCAGAGGCAGAAATCAATTTTACAGCAACTGCAGCAGGACAGTAAAAGCAGCAGCAGTCATCGAGGTGACTCCCTTCTTTGCTCCTGGATTTAAGAAAACGTAAGGGTTAAAAAGATGAAGCTCAAACACAACAGGACAATGACTTCCCCCCTGCACACTCCAAAGACACAGTGAAAACACTTGTACCTTTGCAGAGCCTTATCTATTTGGCCACAGTCGGAGGATTGTCCTTGACAGTCTGTCTACCTTTGAACCAGGACTGCGAATATAAAAGCTGAAAAGGAGAAGGTGTGGACGGTTTCACGCTTTAAGATGATTTGAGGCACTTGTAAATGCGGATCCTGTGAGTATGCGCTGCAAGAAACTGCTTATTTCCCTGTAAATGTTATCAGAGGGAGGCACAGGGGTAGGAGTTAAAAAAAAAGAAAGGTGGACGTGCCTCTTGTAATTCGCAGAAAGAGGGTTTAGACAAAGAAAGGAGACAGGCCTGCATTAAAAGCTGGATTTGTCCAGAGAAACGAAGAGGTTTCTGTGGTCAAGAAGGCTCGTTTGACCACATATTGAACATTTACTGTGCTATTTACTACCTAAAGTAAAGAAAGGCTTCATTTCACAGAGTGGATTAAATGAGCAACAGATGAACATTAAAAAGATCCACGGTACGTTTTACCGTAATGACACTATATTGGCTGTAATATAGTGTCACTACGGTAATTTCATTCGTAGCCTTCCAGGAATCCATGGATTTTATCCGATAGCGCAAACCTTGACATATTTACAGTATTCCAAAGTGTGCAAGCCGAACGACGCACTAGGACTTAAAGGGTTAAAAACAGAAGTATCATATTTTAATCACAGTTCCCACATCATCTTCCTCTCTTTGCACACCTTCCTCTGCCGTGGTTTGATGGCACCAACTGAATACCTTGGGGTGATTTTCGTCAAAGCCAAACACCACGTCACCACTCTGGACACATTTTGGTTTGAAGCCCAATGGAAAAAGAGGTAACTCAACAATTTCTCAGATTTGCAGCAAAAAGCGACATTCAAAGGCACCAATACCACTAATCTAACACTAACAGAGGCATAAAATGCACAGAAAAAGGTACTTAAATCATTAATTGTGGTTATCTGTACTGCAACTTAAAGGTTATGATCCTGGCTCCTTTCCTGAAGTCACTATGAATGGATCAGAAATCTACAGAAAGTCCGTCACAGCTCTGTTGGAGATCTGTGACCTCCAGCATTTAAAGAGATCTGAACAGAAACATGAACTTTTTCTTTTTCATGAAGGCTACAAAAAAAGCATTGTCACAACTTGGCAGAGAATCTTTCAAAGCCTCTTTCAAACAAACAACCACAAAAAGCTCCTACAGCCAAGAATCAGGGTTAAACTGGCCCAGTGGAAAGACAGTCTACATCTGGTCACCTCAGATCTGACAGGTATAGGTCCAAGTTTCAATAAATGCAACTAAGTGACAATGAAAGCAACATGAGCTGACTGTAACAGCTGTGTGTACTTCATGAGCATTAAAGAGAACGGAAAAGTTCCAGTTCTGTTGTTTGGTTTTTGTTTTCCACCCCAAGATGTCCAGTGGCTCCATCTTTTCACTTCTATGAAACATTTCTGGAGGTGCCACTGAGAACACTGAGCTACTTATTATTGTTTGTGAGGAAATACTCTTTGAATATTGACTTTTTTAAACTTGGAGGGACATAAGGAAGGATGAAAACAAACAAAAGTGCATTTTGTGGCACCATAAAGTTCCAACTTTCTAATTTGGATTCAATCCACAAGCCTGAGAACTCGCTTTATTATACCAAGAATTAATTTCTAAGCAATAAAACGCTCCCAGCCTCACTTCACTGCTCACTCACACTAATAAACGTGTCTGTTTTCATGTCTAATGTCAAAAAGAAGCAGAACAACTGAACCTGACGAGAACAAAGTTGTGTAGTTACCTGGTTTGGGTCCCAGTCTGCGGTGGAAACACACCTGGAGACTCTCCGGCTGTGGGCGGTCTGTTAATTAAACACACCTGTAAGCTTCAGCAGGTCCTCACCTGTCTGTCACCTAAACGAGAAGCTCAGGTCTGCATCTGTAACGCTTTAGATTCCTTTAACGTTTGTGTTTTTAAAACATATTTTCATCCGCCGCCATGTTAGCTGTGTTCAACTGTTTACTACACAAAACATTACATGGACGCAACCAAGTGTGTAATCGAGCGGGGGTGTGACGGAGGTAACGTTTCCTTAATAAAAGAAAAATAAATCAAGCATTAATGGAAAAACAACATGAAACATTCATAGAAGATACATACTAAATAAATATTTGTTCGACTACAAATGTAGTTTCAGTTTGATATGTTCTAGTTAATGAGGGAACACGACCCCCCCCAAAGAACACATGGTTACACCCTGAACAGTAAAACTATTTCCTGAATGTTTACGCTCGTCTTCAATGTA
>OMNN01062538.1:0-14226 GCA_900302755.1 Chromis chromis | reverse complement strand
ATATAAAATGAATGTAGGACTATAACATAGGGTGAAAATCACAATATGGGTGGAAATGAGCTGCTTGGCGAAGGTCTGCACTCTCTAAGTGCTTTTCTAGTCTAAAGAATTTGTTTTGGATTGCTTATAAGAGGAAACACTCTTCTTGTCAGCTTAAAAATAATGCAATTATTGAGAGGTGATGCAGTTTTGAATCATTTGACATTCAACTGATGTTGCTCAGAAATGCACTCACTTCTGTTGTATACTGAATATGTTGTGATACTGGCCACCCTCTAATATGCCATTCCTTGTATGGACTAAGTTAAGCGCATAAAAAATAAAATAGAAATAAATAGGTAAATAAATACAACATTTGATTATGCTTAGTCTGTCAAAGAACTGAGTCACTTAATAGAGAAAAGCCACTATTTGGCTATAGAGATGGGAATTTTGATAAACATAATTACTGACATTAGAAAAGCAATTATGTAACCTAGTACCCGATTCTGGGTTAACAGACGTGCAAAGTTAAGAGTCAAATGATTTGCAGTGTGTAAAAAACTGCAGCTTTGATAGACAGCTTGTGCGCCCATAGCACAGATTGTTAGAAACAATCAGAAATTGATTTGGCTTCATATGAAATAAAAAATGGAAAGCAACACAATTATACATATATATATATTTTTTTTTTAGCAGGCACCAAGGTGGTGTGTACTTTCAACCACACAAGCGCATTGTACATATTGTGGCAACAGGGGTTGTTTGTGAAGTGCTTTTTTCTGTAAATTGTGGCTAAGCAATGGATTGGTAAAATTGACCCAACAGGCCCATTTGGCACATATTCAAACAGGTTAGTGATTACTCAGTAGCTTCTGTGTCCTGCTAAGTGATCAAAAGTATGTGACCTTTTAAATGTAATTACACTGAAAAAAAGTCACACTCTTTAACATCTCGTGGGCAGGGCCGATAACAGTCTAAGCACATCTGATGATCTATGTGAAAGCAGCAAAAATTTGCAAATGAAACCAGACTTAAGCTCATGTTTCTTTAACTTGCCAAGTCTGAGTTTTTCAACCTTGCTGCCTTCACAGCGTAGTCCAATGAAAATATTGCTTTCAAAATTTTGAATTAAGTCTTTACTACATCTTACATAACTTTAAAAAAAAAAAAACACACACACACACACACACACACACACACACAGAGAGCAGAAACATGCTAATATACATAGCTTAGTTTGTTCATTGTATGTAGGTGCCCTGATATGCCAGTAAAATGGCCTACAAACCAAAGCCTACAAAAATGGCTGAAACTTGAACACCTCAGAGATGTGGCAACAACCATAGTAGACACTATTCTTAAAGTTGTTTTAATTGTAAAATGTATAATAAAACTAAATTAATGTGCCCTTGAGAGCTCAGACATTAGTGTATAGGGCTAATTGAAATATTCTGGGCTATCATCAAGTCCTACAAAATTTGCCAAAATACCACTGACACCAATCTCTGAGTAAGCGGTATGTATAATAAAAAGATTAGTCTTCATCTATCTCCTCATGGTGGACAATAATACTGTGAGGAATAATGTTTATTCATAGTTTTGTATTTACTACAAGAGAAATAATTTAACAAGTGGTATGATCGGTAAAAATTCATGAATATGAAAACTTACATTCTTTATTAACTGAAATGGATTGGCTCTTTTTTCAAAGTCAAGTTGATGTAAGCCTTCCAGGATTTAGAGCACACTTTCACCTAAATGTGGGTCTTGGCCTAAATTAGGCTTACAATTGGTCAAACCTTGACCAAGTGAAGCCACGTGCTTCTAAGAATAATGGAGATGCTATCTTGATTTAAATTCTGTTCTGAAAACATGTTTCAGAGTTCTGTCCTTTAGTGAATGAGCTGATACCATTTGGTGTCTGATTCACTGGAGCGCCCCTACATGGAAGAGACCTCTTGACAGTCAGACTGAAGAAGGTATTAGCTTTGTTATAATAAATCTATTCTTTATATACTAACTGGTCACTCAAACCTAATCTTACAAAAATCTACAGATGCACCATATCTGGACTAATCATTCAGAGAATAAGCTTGCTAACTATGTGTAAGTTACACAGCAAATGTCTAATGATCCTAATTCCGTTACATAACATTCTTCATTAGGCTCATTTTACGCATCACTGGAATAAAACAGAGTCCTAACTCAAATGAGATGTAGAAGTTCTAATTATAACTTCAAGATTTAAAATGCAACAGCTAGACTGTCTCTACCATTATATAATTTCTCCAATAATGTCAACCGCATAGCTGCTCTCAAATCCCACTGGAGAGAGCACAGAGAGAAAGAGAGAAATTGGGTAAAGGAATTTGTCTTAGGTTCAGGCTTGGTATCAACACTGTCAGAGTTTAGGTTTCATTTTGCACTGGAGCCATCTTTAAAATGTCCTCACTCTCGTACTGTAAGGCGGATAAATGTCTCTAACCCCTGGACTGAGAGTCACAGGCAAGATGGTAAGGCAGCACAAAGGTTTCCCGTCAGAGTTAAGCAACAGATTTCTCTCATCTCTCCCTTACTCCCTCCTGGCTTACCACCAGCTCAGGCTGTTAGCTGTTGATTATTTATAATCACCCTCCCTGTCACCTCTTGAACTCTTTGCTACCCTTCATTTTTAAAGCATGATAGTCCTGTCATCTTCACAAATTCCTTTTATTTTTGTTTCTTCTCTCCCTCCTTTATTCTTTTGAACAAGGTGAGGAGAAGGAGGAGAACTTTCTAAAACTTGTAGGCAGTCAGACCTGGATTTGGTTGCTGTTGCTGGGTCAACGTGGCTGCCATGGCGACAGCTGCAGCATTGGGCACACTGGAGAATGGGGCGGGCCCCGTTGTGACTCGCGCCGCACTCTGCCACTTCCTGTTAGATGCCCGTTTGGACTCAAAGACGTCAGTGGAATCTTCCAGGAAGGCTCTGCGGTAGGAAAGGTACTGGTGCTTCAAAATCTATTAAACAAGATATTAACACAGGGGGAAAAAAACAAAAAAAACAATCAACATGGTGCCGACACATAAAACAAAACCTTGTGTCCCATATCATTAATTTGTAATACATGCACAATTTGCACAAAAACATTTTTGCAAAAAAAAGTGTCTCATCACACAGCCCCAGACATTACTATACAATATTTCAAACAACGCAACATTCATAAGAATATTTTATCATTTTCAGACAAAGCTGGAGGAAAAAACAAACACATAAAACACTGACCTTGACATTCTCATGTACAGACTGGAGCTGGGCAGCCTGTGCAACAAATGTTTGGTACAACTTCTGCATGGCCAAAGTCAAATCTGCAAGAAATACAAGCAATATTGCAGTCTGTGAGTATATTTGGCATATGTTGATAAAAAATGATAATCAGAACTGACACATAACCTTCACACTGATTCACCTCTTCAGATTTGAATTAGCGTTTCTCTTAACTCTTAAACTGATATGTAGCTTGTTGTTTTTAATTGTGAGGTTTCACATTGCACAGTAACCAGCTTTTATGTCAATATATCAATTAATGCTGATTTAAAACCTGAACATGACCAGAGCCGTCTTAAAAGTCAGACAAATGTCTTCTTACCCTGAGGAGTGATGTGCGAGCCGCTGCTCTGCGTTGTCAGATGGTTTTCCAGTTCTTCTATCTGCTGCCGATATTGCTGCAACTGCACCTCAAACTGCTCTACCAGGCTACGGAAATAACTAAACACAGAAAAAGTCCATATATTTTAATATTTGTTTAATCCATGAAGCTCTCAATGCAGATACATGAAAAACAACTGATAGATGGGTGAGGTCACATGAGGTTAACATGCCAAGAAGGCTCAGAATGAACAAACTCAACAAATAAAACAACTTTTAACAAATTCAGAAATCTCGTAGTGTTAAACAAAGGCTAAGATAAGTCATTGCATTAGTGCACATTTGATTTGCTTCATGACGGCTATGCAACAGTTTACTTACTCTGATGGAGCTGTGTTCTCATGTTGAAGTCCAGGCGGTGTTTTCTGTGTACGCAGAGCAATGTCTGCATTTTTCAGCTCCTTAAGCAGAAAAGAAAGAGAAAAGTCAAATATTAAGACAGATTTTAAGAGAAAGAGTTCAAAAGATTCAGATAATTAAGCTGGAGCATGATGATTTTACATACAAATGAATGTCAGTTACATTCAAGCTTCCTTTCCAAACAAGCTCACACAATGCTAATTAAACCTATCAGCACCACATGAGTCTGTCTGTACTTCACAGTATGCCATCTTTTTTCTGTGTTGAAATTAAACATAGCTACCACTGACTTCAGCAACTAGAAGCATTACAGCGCTAATGGCAGTAAAACGTCCTGTATATACATGCAATATATGAGCTAACATAACTTCTAACATTCTGGCTTGTGTGCGGGTATACTGTTTTTACCTGTGCCGTCTCCAGCTTTAGTTTATCGATAGCCAGAGCTTGGCGCTGCAGACCGCTGGCACTGACAGAGAGAAGCTGTTTCAGGCTCTTGATGTCATCTTGGACTTTAGAGATAGCCTTTGATGACATCCTGCTTATGTCCTCCTGAACTTGTTTCTGCTCTTTCACAAATTTTCTGCAAAAGAAGGTAGCGAGGAGTTTAAGGACGGAAATCGTGTACAGAAGACATAAAATCTCTATGACTGATTCGGTAATATAAATGCTTTCCACAGTTATTATTTCAATAAATGTTTGAATTTTGTAGGAAACCCTAATGGAAAGCACATCAAATCCGAATTGTTTGGAGTATACTGCTACATTGAATCCAGTAATCCCGTAATAACATGCACATGTACAACAATACTTACTGAAAATTCTCAACATCCTGACAAATAACTGGGGGCAGGTTCTCATCTTTTAAAGCTTTACTGTCCCTGAAGGAGAGAAAAAGAAAATGTGTTGATCAGCACAACAAAATGAATAGTTAATTGATCAGGTATACACTAACAGGGTAGGAAACAGGTGTAAATAGGACTTTGCAGTTTTTTGCATTATAGCATTGACAGTTATTCAACCATTTCCATTTAGTAAAGACTCATGCATATGTTGGTCAGCAGGTCGTACTGTGCATTGGCTCCAGACGATGTGTCACTCTTATTCTCAGAAGATGTACTGAAGTCGACTCCACCCAAGCCAATACTTGGAGCAGGGGGTGCTGTTACTGCTGTGGATGTTGCCAATAGGGAACCTAACGTTAATCCGCCTCCTCCAAGAGTGGTTTGACCCAAACCTGCAACACCAAGTAATCCAATAGGTTATGACACGGCACCATTACGATCGATAACTACTTCTACAACACACCTCAGTAAATGTCACAACTTTGCTTTCTCACATTTTTACAAAACCGTAATCATCATAACTTTTTCTGTGCCGTCAGAAACCTGTGATAGGATTTGTCTTTGCATTGAATTCTTGCCTAAATATAAATATTATAACAACATCTTGCCACTGAGCCTACGGCTCTGAGTCTGCACACCACCCTGTGCAAACCTTATGTGTGAACACACTCAGGTTGTCTGTTTGCTTCTTACCTGTAGGCAGAGTGCTAGAGAAGAGACCCCCACCCAGGGATGGGCCTGCTGCAGCGGCTGTAGTGGTTGTTGTGCCACCAAGACCAAGCATGAAGCCCGCGGCTGCAGGCTGCTGAGGAGCTGTAGATGTCAGGACGGAGCCAAATGTTAAACCTGCCCCAGCAGGGGCTGTCGAGGCGGTGGTAGTGGTGGTGAGGGAGAAAGGTGTTGCTGAGGCGGTGGGCTTGTTGAAAGCCAAGCTAAAGCCAGCGGTAGCTGTAGTAGCTGGGGCACCTGAGAGAAAGTATATGTTCAAACAAAATCAAGGTTATTACCTGTATCTGTTAACTTTCCAAAATCTTACTTAAAAACATCCCAGAAACAGAAGCATACCTAACGTAAGGCCTGCAGTAGGGGCGGCAGCAGCACCTGAAAGAGAGTAACATCCCAACATAAGAGATGCTGTATGGCTGCAGCTAATAGAGATGTAATTACAAACAAATATATTTCACTGCTTTCTAGTAAGTTTATTTTGTATGTGTGTGACTTTATTACTTGAGGCAGGTGTATTGAAAGAGAATCCTCCAGGAGGTTTCTGACCAAAAAGACTGCCTCCTAGGCCAAGAGCCGGTTGGGTGGTGCTGGTGGTGGAAGCAGGGGCTGCAGCTGGTGTACCCAGAGCAGTCCCAAACGAGAAGCCACCGGTACTAGCCGCAGGTGCACTGGAGAGGAAAAAGGCCGTAACTTCAGTCACATAGTTCATTAATGATACAAGCTATGTGGCAAACTAAGGAAGGAGGAATGACCTGTCATTGGTACAGTAATGCATACAGTTTTTTCTGATAGAGCTTCCTTAACTACAATAGAAAGGGGTTGTTTTCAGTTTTCAGTTACTCTTAAAGAGTAACTAATGTGACAAAAGTGCTTTACAGATAGATAAGAACTAAAATTAAATTAACAAATAGTCATAATTATTCATTTTCATTACCATACACATTGTAATTGTTATGAATATCCCCAGCACTACAGATCATGACAACCTTAATTCTGGTGGATCGAAGTTAAAGTTGTATTGATCTGAGGTTCCTTCTGCTAAGAAGAATACCACACCAAATGTGACTCTGGTTATCAGTGCAAGCCACATGTGCAGATCATAGCTTTGAGCATAATCAGAAAAGTCCCCTTTAGTTCAAGAATGTGTTGTGGTCATTGTTAGTTCTTTTGGAGCTGCACAGTAGAGTGATGTATGTGCAGAGTTTGAAACTATAAGTCTATTTTTAAATTAGTCTGCTAAAGTGGAACATTTCGTTGAGCCTACATAAACTTTGCAACTAGTTTGAAAGGCAGTCATGGTCCAAGAGACACCTTATACAACTATGAGATGAAAACCTGCACTGTGCATACGTTGTGAATTGACTTTCAGTGATGTAGGAGACATCTAGTATTAAATAAAGCTAAATATATATTTGCAGAGTCATAAATTATTTTTCCAAGAGAGAGGAGGTGTAGATGTAATTTGAAGTTTCTAATTAGGTGACTGTTAAATTACTAAGTTACACCAAATACACGATCTTTTTCAAATCAGAGTAATTTCATATTTCACCACATGCCTGAAGGGGTGCTTTAAGAATCTCTCAAGGAACATTCTTCTATCTCTACATAATATCCCTCGCAACAGTTCACTACAACGTACAGACAGTGTAGTAATGTTGAAAAGTCATCTAAGTTGTGTTACTTGCTAACGCCAGGTTACCCAATGCTATGCTAACGTTAGCTAAGCCGGCTATTTGAAATGTGTCATTACCTGGTTGCGGCACCAAATGCGAATCCTCCACCCGGGTTGGTGGAGCCAAGAGTCCCCGATCCAAAGTTAAAGCCAGACATTTTCTCTCAATAGGCGAACATTTACCATCAACTGGCGAACAACCAACCGAGCATCACCGCTAACACGACGGTTAGCTTGGATGCCCCCGCGTGAGGGCCAAATCCGCTTTTTTGTCTCTATTCAAAACATACTCGGACAAACACGGAAACTCTTCTGAATAAATCCAGAGCTCTCCAGCTGCAGTCTGTAACGTTTTCGCAACCTGTTCTTTTGTTTTTAGATTTTTAAACCTATTAAATATCGCAGGACGGAATATCGCATGGTTTTACTTTTCTTATTCCCCGCCTGGTATTTCCTGGATGCTCGTGCATTTCGGGTAATATTTTTTTTATCAACTCCGTTTCCCGTCGTCCTATGCAGTTTTTGCGTCGCGTGATGCTTCACGCATGCGCCTGGCACCAACTTTGGGGCTGACGGCAGACGTTTTTACAACGAGCATTGCGACAAAATACCACAAATTGAATCCGGCCTTGATTTCTAAATAAAAGAGAGAGTCCATGCTGATATATTATGGATGAATAGGTTCGGCAACGTTACTGTACTTGCGCAAATGAAGCACAATCTAAACACCATTTTTTGTAAACTTGCCATCATCTTAACATATGGATTATCAACATGAGCAAGATCTCCAAGGCCTTGTACCCTCAGGGGGGCTGAAATTCAAAGGTTAACTGTGTCATAACTAGTTTGTGATCATTTAATTCACATCCAAAAGTTTCCCACACACTTTCCAACTTGCAAAAATACATCTATTTGCAACATTTCAATGCTAGACCTTCATCATTTACCAATGTGACCTGTTGCATTAATTCTGCAGGGTTTCTGAAGGCGGAGATGCTGACTGTATTTATATATTGTCCTGGGGAGGGTCCTGAGTAAATTAACTATTGATGTGTACCCTTCTTCTTTGCTATCTTCAATGTTATCTGCTTAATTTGTGTATTTGGGGGATTTTTTCCTATGTAATTGCAGGTCATCTACATGCGCAACCTGTAAGTCTCAGTTGTTTTTCTTTCTTTCTTTCTTTTTTTAACCCTTGGGAGTTTTAAGCATTCATATTCCAAGATTTTACTGTTTCTTTGTAAACTTTTTGCAAGTTATTGAAAGTTATCATTCAATGGAATGATGTTTTGGGAATTTTTCAGTTGATGTTATTGTTGTTGTTTTTTTCAGGAACAGCACACAATTAAAATGAATCACATCACTGTTATATAGCAGCTAATTGACGTCTGTTGTCCCTGAACAGGTAGACATAAAACAACCACAGAACAATAAGTACACTACATAAAACAACACAATACAAAATATTAATGAATGTAAGATAATAAATAAAATAATGCAACACAATAAATACAAGGCAAACATTATTGGGCATACTTTTACTTACAATTAATCTAAGAGCCTCTCTTTGTACCAAACCATTTGCCTAATAAAGTTCTAACACTAAAATGTATCTTTATATATTTTTTAAAAGTTTTAGATTCGCCTGTCCATATCCTATGCACCTGTCTAATGAAATAGATGTGCAAAGTTTATTTCCTGACTTTCTTGACTGAAATGATACAGGGCCCAATGGCAGTGCCTGCATTAATAGGCAGTCAGCCTTGAGGAACCATCTTGTGGAGGAACTCTGAGTTAAAATCTATTTTGAAGGACACAATCTCTAGACAAAAGAAACCACTTACTACCTCGCACAAATCCCAGAAAGTGGGTTGAAGTCTAACTCTAAAAAGCTCCATAACATGTGCTTTTATTTTGAAACCCCACCTCGCGTGTGATTGCTGCGGACTTTACGCGGATGGAGGAGTGAAATAATTGACAATAAACACTTATCGTATGCCACCGAAAAAGTCCAGGCGGTTTGTGCTAGTGTTGAAGCCACCATATTATCAATGATACACTTATCTCGGGAAGGCGTCGTTTGAAGCTTTGCGGTCGCTGACAGCTGTTTCGACTCGGAGAAATGGAGCATATCCGAACGCCAAAGGTAGCTAACATCTCTTGCTAATTGCAAATGGATGGGACACAGTCAGCAACTCGGCCTTGTCTGCTTGAGATTTCTGTAACGCTAAAGTGAGGTTGCTACATATTGGTGTTTGGACTAAATGTGTGCGGGTCAGTGTGGTAGCATTTTGGCTAGCAGGTGCCGCCAGCAGCTCCAAGTGTCAGACGTGACGAGCATCAATGAGCTGTTTGTCTTGCCCGTACAGCACATAGCTGGGCTTCCTCGTTGTTATGCTACTATCTGCACGCCCTACGTTGATTTTTATGATTAGTTAACGTTACACTATCAAGCTCGCCAGTGAAGAAACCAGTTAACAGGAGGAAACCAAGCTACATTTAAACATAACAGCATATTAGTGGACTCATCAGACGATAGGGTCAGAGTGATAGTTGTTGGACTGGCACTACTTCTCATATATAGTCTTTAAAAATCCTGTCATCCAGCAAACAGGCATTGCCAAACAGTGGAATGCTTTGTATTGTATTGGATGTTGCTGGCATCAATCACACTTACAGAAGACCTGGATTAACATAAATCCCACCAAACAAGCAAGAACTGAGGAGTGCTGTAGTACAGGTTTACTTCTGCCAGGCCTGTACTGCTAGAAAAGATCCCTAAGTGGCCTGTGGATGTGGGTTGTAAACTTCAGACAGCCATTGACTGAAAAAATAAAAATAAAGGTGATTATTTTCAGATAAATAAATGATCCAGTTGCTTTTTAACCTATAAAGTTGAGAGATCATATATTAAATATGGGGGTGCACATTTGGGGTAGACTGATTATTGGCCTGGCTGATTATTGAATCAGATATATCAGATTATTAGTATCATTATATTTTCTTAATCTGATTCTTGGTTAAATAAATTTGATTTAAAAAATGCACCACTTTGGCTGTGATGCAGAGGCCTCTCTCTATCTGTAGTCGCCACTATGTGATCTCGACCAGCGTCCCGCCCACAGCACTATCTAATTCGTTGCACGTCAAGAGCAATAGCCTATCAGTACTGTAGAATAAATGTTGAAAGCTTCTCTTTTAATATCAAAACATAAGTAAACAAAGCCATTTCAAGAAAGTTTTATGTCTGAGATTGTGTTGTTAAAATTTTGACATCAAGATTTCCATTTTTTACCGCAAATATACATTGGTTCCAATTATCAGTTATCTGTCCCATTTACTAGTAACTGGTATTGGTATCGACCCTGAAAGAACAGTATCTGTCGACTCATAGTACACATTTTCAGATTAAAGCTAAAAGTCAGACAGCTTTTGTTTATCTGCAATCCAATACACTGCTGTGCAAAAAGTCAACACAGCAAGGTACAAATACATGTGGACAGCTCTGTTTATGACTTGGGTGACTTTCTTTTGGCGTGAACCAGTCAAACCTCTTTTACATAAGCCTCGCTGGCTCATAAGACAGGGACTAATAAGGCCTCATTGTGAATTTTTAACGCTGTATATTTTGATTTTAACTTTAATTTTAGGCAGCAGTGTGGCGCACTTTTTGAGGCTTTGGGATAATCATACATTACAGCAATGTACACACAAGTACTAGGCAGTAAGTTTGTCAGAAGAATAAAGAAATGCCGGGATCGGGTGGGTGTGATTGCAATGCAGACTGGGTGTGTCCCCACTGTCTCAAGTCCTCTTGGTTGTTTGCTTGAATAAAATGGCAGAAGAGGGCATTATTGCTATCGTGAAAAAAAGAACTAACATAGAGTATTGTGTTGGGTGATCATGTTTAACTATGTGGTCCACTTGAGATCCTGCTATGAAAGAAGTATGCAAATTTCAAGCAATGCGGTGCTGGTTGTGTTCAGATTACTTTAAATGATGGCATAGGTTGCATAATTAGTTTACAAAAATATAAACAATCACATCAGCATGGGTCCTATGATGTTCCTTCTTTTGTTCCCTCCCGCATTAACTCACTCATTTACTCTCACATGCCGCTGACTTCCCGTATGCTCTAAGAAGCCAACTTACGACAGAGCTGTGACCCGCTGGTTGCTGGGAGACAGAGCCCGGCTCAATCATTTCATCATATCTGAGAGCAACAGGAAAACGGAAACAAAGAAGAGGATGCCTGAGTCAACAAGAGAGCATCGAGTGTGATGAATCATGGATTTAGACAGTTAGCATTGGCACAAGCAAGCAATGCAGAACCAGCAGTCTAATAGCCTTTTAGCTGTAATGTGTATGTGATTAGTGTTGCCCTATATGTAAAGAGAACTGACAGGGATGCAACAGTTATGCATACAAAGTCCATCTGTATTAATCCCCTACAGTTTGGGACCCATCGTATATATATACTTTAGATATTTAGTAATATTTTTACAAAGAAGGTAGGATACTAGACAAGTGGCATACATGTACCAGTTTTTCTAGGATGGGGGGGTTTCTGCCTGACTAAATTTAACATTGTTGTTGTAAAACCTGTTATTTATTACAGCTAGTGGACCACAGCCTTCGTCCTGTGTGAAAACATGTGACTTGAGTAAATATTCTACTCACAGTATCTATTATATGGGTTTTCTACTAGTGGGGGAGGTCGGTACAGGAGGTATTGCAAGATCACTACAAAACTGCATCTTCGCCTAATGTATAGCCTAATGCACTGTGAATACAAGTGAAATGAAAACTATAAGGCGTTATTGACCTAAAGTGGTAAAGATTGGTTAAAATAAGGAGCAGGGGGTTCATTTATTATATTTGCAACACATCTCTGTCACAGCCATCATTAGACTCTTTTCTCTTGTGTCTAGAAATCACTTGTGACTCCTAATATAACGGAACTGGCAGCCGATAGTGAGGGCCAGGTGGTCAGTATTAGGTGGTGTGCCAGCTGGAACCAGTGCCGCTTACATTTTTTTTTTCTGGCAGGTGTTATTCCTGTTGGCAAGCTCCTGTCACTCTGCGTTTCAGTATATGTTATTTACACCCAGCCACAGAGGCAGACCTTGCTGCTAACTGCTGATTGATTCGTTATTTTTGGGTATGTCTTTGCAGGTGGAGCAGGTGCGGCTGTTGGATCGCTTCAGTAGCAAATCCACAAATGGCACCCTGTACCTCACAGCCACACATCTCATCTTTGTGGAGAGCAGCTCTAACAACTCGACCTCTGCTGGACAGGAGATCTGGGTGAGTGGTTCTGGTGGTGACTGTTCTGCAGGTGTCACAGTTCCCAAGTACACAAGTAGTATACAAGTGAATGCACTATTGTTATTTTCAGGTTCATGTGTAAAAGACAGAAACAGACACAGTTGGGTACTGATACAGTGCTGAGGGCTGTATTCGACACCATTGCAGGTGGGTTACATGCAAAATATGACGACAATGTGCCCACCACTCCCAAAAGTTTCACCTTTATGTGCCAGTGTAGGTAATGAGGATGCTCATTTGATATTATGAACCTTATTTTGCCTACTTTTATTACTCTGCTGTTTATTATTTATGCACTCCCTCGCTAAAGGGACGGATGCAGCGTTGCCAGTAGCTTCTAGCAAAATCATTGTTGTGGCTGCCAAAAACTGGGCAGCAATGTTGTCATTGATTTAGCAGCCAGTTTTATCTTTTTTTTTAGCTTCCAAACCACACCTTGAACAAAGCTGAAGCAGTGGTGAAGTTATCAACAGAAGATTTAGTTGCAAATAAGTTTTCACAAATGAACACTCTGCAGAAACTTGAGCTTCCATGTGAAACTGTTATTGCCTCACCGCAGCTACAGAGATAGACATTCGTGTGACCACTATAAGGAAGTCTGCAACCTAATAGAGTGTATCTGTGTGTGTGTGTTTTGGGGCGGAGAGAGAGAATATGCAAGCTTTTGTTTGGTAAAAGGAAGTCGGGTATAGTTTCAAACCCTTTATTATACAGTAGCAAGGTGTCCAGTGCATGCATTTGAAGTATGTGTGTGTAGCACTGGGAGATCTGGGTTAATAATGTCTGGCAGCAACAGTACGGCAGTCTGATTTGCTGATGGTCTCCTGTTTTTTAATGCTGCAATTGCAATGCAGTGGTGGGGTGTGAGAAAAGCAAGAAAGAAGTAGGAGAACTTTAAATAGAGGATGTCCAGTACTGCTGCAATATGCCCAGAGCAGTCGCCTGAGACAGGAGATTATTAGGAATTCATCCTCGGGAAATGAAGTGTAACAGTTTTGGTTCCCATTGGCATTTGACACACTTGGTTAACAGGACATTTCTGCATATATACATTAGCATTTTTTTAAAAACAGCATTTTTTTTGTGTAGTTAAAACAGTACTCTAGCATTTAGATTGTCACAGTGACTGGTCTGCGTTGTGGAATGGTTAGCGTGGTTTAAAATGCTTTACGCAGCAGAACTTGGGCCATGACCTCGTTCCTTCCTGCTTCATGTGCTGAGAAGAGGAAAAAAATGTTCCTCCTTGTTTTGGCTTTATTCTGGAATAGTAGGCAGTATTGTTTCCTACTGTTATCTTGTGTGTATTTGTGTGCTTTCGAATCTTTAGTTTCCTATATGTATTTGTGTATGTGTGTGTGCCATGTGCAGTATAGTGTATATGTGCACATCGGGGAGTCTGTTAGTCAGAAACAGAGTTTGCCAGAATGTTATTATGCCTCATAAAATATTTAAGAGCAGCTGAGTTTCTGTATGTCTTAACAGCTGGTGAGATCAGCATTTATGTGTGTGTGTGTGTGTGTGTGTGTGTGTGTGTGTGTGTGTGTGTGTGTGTGTGTGTGTGTGTGTGTGTGTGTGTGTGTGTGTGTGTGTGTGTGTGTGTGTGTGTGTGTGTGTGTGTGTGTGTG
>OMNN01062535.1:23521-45144 GCA_900302755.1 Chromis chromis | reverse complement strand
CACACACACACACACACACACACACACACACACACACACACACACCACACCACACCACACCACAACCAGGCCGAGTGTCCTGGTTTTCAGTAATCAAAATGTGGTCACCTTAACATAAAGTCAATGAATTAAAAATATATATAAAATAAGATGAGTGATTCCATCAGTATTCTCCTCCTTCCAGTCAGCATTAGATGCACCTTTAGCTACAGTTCCATCATTGATCCTGTGTGGGTCTCAATCAGCCTGCACATCTGGACACTGACATTATACATCATTCTTCTTAATAAAAGTGTTCAGACTCTGTCAGGTTACACAGGGATCATGAGTGAACAGAACTTTTCAAGTCCAGACATTCTCAGTTGGATTGAGGTCTGGACTCAGCCTCCAGAACATTCACCTTGTTGTCTTTAAACCATTTCTGTCTATCTTTGGCTGTTTGCTTCGGCTCATTCATTGTCTTGCTGGAAAACAAATCTTCTCCAAGTCTCAGTTCTCTATCAGACTGCATCAGGTTGTCCTCCAGGATTTCTCTATACTTTGCTGCATTCATTTTACCCTCTACCTTTACAAGCCTTCCGAGACCTGCTGCTGAGAAACATCCCCACATCATGATGCTGCCGCCACCATGCTTCACATCATGATACTGCCGCCACCATGCTTCACATCATGATGCTGCCACCACCATGCTTCACAGTGGGGATGGTGTGGTCTGAATGTTTAATATAGACATTATACAGTTATACAGTTATAGTTTTTGATTGTTCATGAGAGGAAATGTTCTGCTTTTCAAATTAGAAATAATGCAGTTATCGAGAGCTGACACAGTTTAGAATAAAGTGATGTTTCACTGAAATTGAACATGGGTGTGCTCACTGCAGAAACCTTTGGAAGAAAGGAGGATTATTGCAGCATCATAAACCTGCTGATATGTCACTATAGATGTGACCCATTTTCTTAGCAGGAAATAATCCCTCAGTAAATGTTTAACAGCCGTGATTGAGGTCGATGAGTCAATTTGCACTGATATAAAACTGCTGTTTTCTGTAGTGTGGCAGAAAACTCATCAGCTGACATCTGAGCATTAGTGACAGACATGGGAGCGTCTTCATCCAGTGGTAAGTTATTTGGGTTTTTAACAGATTTCTGTTGCATTTTTATTCACAAAAATCAGAATTTAGATTAATTTCACTGACAGGTGGGAGTCCCAACTTTAACCATGACCTGTCAGGTCGAGCTCTGTCCAACGTCTACAACTCTCCGGTCTACAACGCTGAGCGGGTGGTTCGTCCTATGACATCCAGCTCAGCCGGTTCCGGTAAAATCAGCCACAGTGGAGTCAGGTCAGTGTGTTTACTGACTCATATTTAATTCAAAACTGCAATAAAATATGCAGAAAAACAAAGAAAAATATGAATTACATTTCGAGTTTTTCTCCTCTTTTTTCATTGTAAGAAAAAAAAAATCAATTAAATGCCCCCCAAAATAAAAAAAACATAAATAAATAAAGTGTCTCAAAAATAGAAATAAACCTGCTGAAAAAAAACTAGAACCAGAAAACGAAAACTATTTCTAATGTATTTAAATCAGCAAAAAATAGTCATTTTATAGATATTTTCTATTATTTGAAAGAAAATTTATGTAGCTTAAGGACTGAATAATGGTAAATACTTTCACCATAAAATAACACTATGTTTTACTACACTAAAACATTATTACTTATTTTATTATTTTACAGATAGTTGCTGTTATTTTCACAGATTTTACAGTTTTGAAATGTTACACTATTTTAGTGTATTTTTTTAAGGTACTTGCTGCCAGATTTTCTGTTTTTATTTATTTATTTATTGTACAAAATGAGTTGAAATTGTCAAAGTGACTCAAGACCTGTACAGAAACTAATTTTTCCAAACTGCTGTGATTTGCAGAGTGACGCTGCAAGATAACTCTCAGTATCTCGTCCATAAAGGAGGCGGTTATGGGAAATCTTCTCAGACAGTGGTGACTGATGCTCGACACATGAGCTCCGGCTGGAAGGTAAATGATCAGAAACTCTGACAGGTTTGATTTTACACCTGAATGCAGTAGTTTTATTTAAAATGTGATATGGATTAAAAGGATTCATTGAGGAAAAATCTCCATCCATTTTATCCCATTTATTGATGGAGTCGGGTCCAGCAACATTCTTCACTTCCTCTTGGAGGATCCTGTGCCAGATGAGATATGTAATCCCACCAACAATTCGAAGGGTTTGTCAGAACCTCCTAAAGGGGTTTATGGGTTTACCAGGTCTGTCTGGCAGCCTTCTGTCAGACCCGACTCACCACCAGGTGGTGTTCAGTTGAGAGCTCCTCTTAAATTCCGAGTGACAAAGTCTATCATGGACCTTTGGCCTCAGGTGTTCTGGTACCAGATACATTTATGAGCCACCTCATGCTCAAGCATTGTTTATTATGGCTAATCCATGAATAGAATAGAAGTCCAATAACAGAACACCACACTGGTTCAGATCAGGCTTTTCCTCCCAATCACCTCCTCCAGGTTTCTCCATCGTCCTCCAGGAGAACTATGGAGTGTCTGGGTGGAACCCTTCCAGGAACAACCCATAGACTCCAAACAGGCCGAGACCTCTGAGCTGCTGTTTGGTGCATAGACAAACAACAGTCAGAGCTTTCCTCCACAACTTAGTCTCAGAGAGTCGACCCTCTGGTTCTCCAGGTAGAACTCCAACAAAGCAGCACTCATCTGTTCTTTTAACCCAGCCAGCACCTCTCACCCTGGGCAACTCCAGAAAAGCAGAGAGTCAACCCGCTCCAGTAGTCTGGTTCCAGAACCTTTGCTGTGTGTGGAGGAGAACCCAACTATATCAAGTCGGTACCGTTCCACCTCCTGCACCAGCTCTGGTTCTTTCCCCACCAGTGAGGTGATGCTTACGTCCAGGCAGCCAGTCTGCATTGTGGGGAGGTTTACATTTGAGCATTTTGATTTCTGAAGTTTACACTTTTAGTCAAATCTGAAACGTGACACCAGTCATTTGAAATCCTTTATCCAAACCATCTATTCTGAATCTGTTCTGAATCTGTTTGCAGGTGAACACTGCCAGGAACTTTGAGGGAACAAAGACGGTGTCGGACTTTGTTAAAACCGGAGGTCCAAACTACAACGTGTTTGTTGATAACTGCCACCAGGCATCTGGCCGGATGATGAAACAGTGAACGGTTCTTTGCTCTTTAACTTTTGTCTGCTCTCTTTGTTAATAAATGTCAAAAAAACAACTGTAGGTTTTATTTGTTATTATTTACATTGAAAACACCAGGAAGGAAACTCTCTCTGTGTCCAGTATGAACAGGGGGGATGGTTACAGCAAGAAAAAGACAATAACTTCATCTTATCCTCCTGGTTGTAACAAAGTTCAAAAAATCAGTAGAAGAAAACTGATTTACAATATTATATATTTTCATGACAATTACGTGCATCAGCCTGAAAGACTTGGTGCCTTTAAAAACTAAAACCTTTTTTCTATTAATGAGAAAAACTCACAACAGATTTGTCCAACACTCTTTACTCTCTATATTTCTTCCATCAGTTCCGCATTAACTGGATTCTCTGTGATCCTTCAGTGAATCTAAGCAGCTTCATGTTGAGTAAACCTGAGTCAGTCCTGCTAATATAAACCTTATCTAGCAAATTACATGAGAAACACGTGACATTTCAGTTTGACTATCAGGTGTAGTTAAAGTTGTTGATCCTTTAGTCCTGAACCTGCAGCCAGTAGAACAGAAAGAAAAGCAAACACTCACAGAACATTTTATTGTTTTTACAGCAGCTTTATGATTCAGCTCAAAGGACCATTCCCAGTTTGCTGCTTTCACTTTCTCTCTTATGTTTGAGGATTGTTATGATGAGGAAATGGTTCAAAGTGAGTTAAAAGTGTCAAAATGACCCAACAAGAGTCAGAAATGACATAAAGTTATTTTAAATTAGAACTGAATATTAAAATATTTGTTATTTCATTGTTTGAGGAGTTTTATATGCATTTTAAATGTAAAACAGAGTTTTCAGTTATGGAGAATGAAGGTTAAAAACAAAAGAGGAAGATTAGTTTAGTAGTTTACAGGCAACTACAGTTAATAAAGATTACAACAATATAAATACAGTAAATTATTGAAAAGTCTGGTAAACCTCATGTAGAGTCTGTAATCAGTTACAGTAATCAGTAGTGATTATTATAAAGATACTGGAGGCCACAGCTGCCAGGGTTTTACAGGAACAGTGTGATCATATGTTTATGTTTGCTAAAATCCAACCAGATTCAGAAGAAGTGCGGGAGTTTCCAAAGCTGCTGCTATAAAACAGGACCAGCAGGGCGTGCCTCAGTGTTTAGTTTCACTTCAGGAAAGAAGGTTTTTACTGCTCCGAAATATAATCACATCCTGTTTACTAAGCTGATCTCTGCTGCGACACTGAGGTAAGAGAAGATATTATTATCTGGAGCTGCAGTAAACTGGGGGAAACATTCTGTAACTGGAGTAGAGTTTGTTGTTTAATCTTATACATCTTAATATACAGCTAAAGTAAATGCAACATAATGTGATTTTAAACTGTGTCAACTCACAGTAATCAGATTACTTCTAACAATAGAGTATTATATTTGATGTCAGATAACAAACTACCAGTTTAGATTTCAATATTAACCCCTTCAGACTTGCATTTTTTCTGCTAGACAAAAAAAATTGAACAAAAATGATTTGAATTCCTCTCTAACATAGAAACAAAGGGGATTTTTTTTCTTCCAACTTGCGTTTTTATTTATATTTTGTCATGTTCTTTACAATGGACGCCACGGCTAGATGGGCGTAAAATGTCATGAAAACTTCAAACTTTTAGTTAATCAGGTATGACCTAAACAACTGGATGCCTGCATACTTGCATATGAAGTTGAGAGATGTATCACAGCAAGTGTAATTTCTTTTAGTACAGTCACAGCCAAAATACTAAACAAATTCTAAAAAAAAGCTATTAAAAACTTAAAATTGATTGGTTGCGTTAAAATACATAAGAAATTTTGAGTATTGGGTCAATTTGGTACCATTGATTCACTAATGAAGGTCATGCTTTTTATTAAAAGACAAAATTCTTGTTGCCGTGCTTCCTGTCTATATAAAGAATGAGTGCTGCTAGTGTTGGTCATCTCACTATCTGTAATGGCACATTGAACTCTGCCAAGTATTGTGCCATTCTCAAAACCCACATGCTCCCTTCTGCACGTCCACTGTTGTGTCGAGATCAAAACTGGATGTTTCAACAAAAGATAATGCCCCTTGCCATACATCCAGGGCCAGTAGAACTTGGCTGCAGGAGCACAGGATCCAGGTCTTAGAGTGGCCAGCTCAATCCCCAGACATGAGCCCCATTGAAAATCTGTGGTGGAAAATATTCCTGCGAAATAATGTGATTATTGAGAGCTGCACTCACTTCTGTTGTGTTCTGGAAGTTGTGATTGAGGTCAATGAGGCAGTTTGTACTAATATTAAACTGCTGCTTTCCACAGTGTGGCACAAAATTTATCAGCTGACATCTGAGTATTAGTGAGAGACATGGGAGCGTCTTCATCCAGTGGTAAGTTATTTGAGTTTTTAATAGATTTCTGACACGTTTTTATTCACAAAAATCAGAATTTAGATTTATGTCAACTTCAGCCACGACCTGTCGGGTCGAGTTTTGTCAGACGTCTACAACTCTCCGGTCTACAACCTTAATCAATTAATAAATCAAGATGTATGATTATTACATTAAGTTGATGCTGTTTAGTTTTGGGTTACAGCCACAGACTGTATAAAAGATGGACTGCAGTCTCTCCAACAGCCAGCAGGAGACGACTCCTGGTTCCATAGAACTCTGACTGTACAGATCAGAAGATGCTCCAACTTATAACCTGATCCGTATGTCACTGACAGGTGGGAGTCCCAACTTCAGCCACGACCTGTCGGGTCGAGCTTTGTCAGACGTCTACAACTCTCCAGTCTACAACGCTGAGCGGGTGGTTCGTCCTCTGGGATCCAGCTCAGCTGGTGTCGGTAACTTCAGCCACAGTGGAGTAAGGTCAGTGTGTTTACTGACTCATTTTTACCTTACAGCTTCTCACGTTTCAATAAATGTTCCACTGAAACAACATCTCAGCAAAAATCTGAGATCAGAGAAAAACTGAAAGAAGACACCAAAAGGGTCCTAAAAGTAAGAAAAATATGAACAAAAGGTCCCAAATATTCAGAAGATGTCAGAAAACGGTCCAAAATGTTTTCATAAAACGGGTTAGTATTAAAAATATGAAAACAACCAGAAATACTAATAAAATGTGCAAAAATAACTAAATATAAAATAAAAAAAAAGCCTTAAAAATTCATTAAATGTCCCAAAAGTTGTATTAAAACATGAGAAAAATATCAATAAAGTGTCTTAAAAACATTAATAAAGTGTCCTGACATGTTGAATTTTTTTTGGGGAAAAAATATTCAATAAATGTCTGACAAGATTTTTTAAAATCACAAATATTAAAGAAAAACAATAACGTTGTGCCAAAAAATATACTGAAAAAATGCTTTAAACATGACATAAGTGAGTCAAAAATGGTTCAAAAACTGTCCCAAAAAGACATAACCTTGTCCAAATTTTGTTTTAGTTTAAAATGATATAAAATTGTCCAAACAACTTAAATATCTTCAAAAAGGACTCAAAAACTTTCCAAGAAGGACATCAACATGTTGTAAATTCCTCAGAAATGGTTCAAAATGAGTTCAAATTTGTTTAAAATGTCTTAAACCATCTAAAAATTCTAGTATTAGTATAAAAGTATTTTTATTTTTGCTTTACTGGTACTTTTACTGAACTAAAGTATCTGAATACTTCACTGAATGGAGATGTTGTGTTCTTCATGTACTTAATGTGTGAGGCATGTTCATTGACTACATTTAGGATCCTTTGGTTGGTTTACTAGAAAACACGTTAAATAAGGTTTTAGATTCAGAGAATTAAAGTCACAGCAACATGTTTTATTCTGGCTAATATCTAACTGTCATAACCATTAATCAGCATGAATATCTCCAACCTTTCAGAGTGACGCTGCCTGATAACTCTCAGTATCTCATCCATAAAGGATCAGATTATGGGATATCCTCTCAGACAGTGGTGACTGATGCTCGACACATGAGCTCCGCCTGGCAGGTAAACATCACAAACTCCCACATGGTGGATTTTACACCGGAATGCAGTAGTTTGGGTTTCTAAGCTTGTACTTGTACTTTACTCAAGTATTTTCTGCTACTTTGTACCTAAATACTGCACTTTTACTCCACTACATTTATCTGACAGCTTTAATTACTTTAAACTATTCTGATTATTGACACAAAACATAATGAATTAATAAATGAAGATGTATGATTATTACATTCAGTTGATGCTGTTTAGTTTTGGGTTACAACCACAGACTGTATAAAAGATGGACTGCAGTCTCTCCAACAGCCAGCAGGAGGCGACTCCTGGTTCCGTAGAACTCTGACTGTACAGATGAGAAGATGCTCCAACTTATAACCTGATCCGTTTCCTCAGAGAACATTTTCCTCATCAGTTTTTAGTCTCAATCTGTAGTTATAAGTCTCCTTTAGTTCAACATGATGTTCTTTTAGTGACTTATGATCCATTCAGAAGGAAAACAGACGACAAAGCAGAGGACCCTTTAGGAAATCCCAAAAAGATCTGAGAAAGTTCTGCTAACATTTTTCTTTTAGATTCCAGGATGTTCTTCTTAAAGGTTATGCCCTAAATGTTCTCAAAACTGAATGTTGCACTTAGAATGTTCTTCCTTTGTTATCATGGAACATTGTGGGGTTGTTGTATAGATTCTATGACAACACCCGTAAAAAGTCCTCAGAGCTTCACAGAAAGAAAGTTCCACCTTTCTTAAGATAGCACATTACAAGAACGTTTGATTAAAAATATATCTGAGGCCTCGATGACATCTGGAAAACATGGAACATTCCCACATTGGCTAACGTTACCTACGAGTTCTAGTATTTTTTTTTAAAGAAAATGTTCATGTTAAATGAAAATGAAACCACTCATCTGTTCTGTATTTCAGGTGGAATCTTCTAAAAACTTCCAGGGATCTAAGACGGTGTCAGACTTTGTGAAAACCGGAGGTTCCAACTACAACGTGGTCACTGATAACTGCCACCAGGCATCCGACCGGATGATGAAACAGTGAACGTTTCTCTGATCTTTTTATTTCACCTGTTAATAAACCGACTGAGGACAGTTTAACTTTATCATTCAGTTCTACACTTGAGGTTATGGCTCCCCCCAGTGGAGAAGTTCAGTCACTAAAGCATAGATCAACAATATAAAGTTGTCAGTGTCCACTTTTTCATTTCTTTGTACCAGCATCATTTTCAGTGGTTAACTTTCTTGTTTAAACATTTTGTACAAACATTTCACTCTTCTATCATATAAAGTCACATTTTATGTATTAAACATGTTCTGCTTTGCTTCCATCAAGGCCATTTTTAGTTTTTAGTAACCTGTGAGTAAATAAAATAAAAACTCTGAACTGATAGCAGCTGTTAGGACATTAACATTTAGCTTAATGTAAATATTAATATACAGCATTCAGTGTTAATTTGGCTCAGCAAGATAAGAAAGTCCATAACAAGCATGAAAACATACATGACAGTTTTCCACAGACTGATGATCTAGAATCTAAACATTTTTCAGAGTTTAGTCTGATCATTCCGTCACACTGAAGTGACCTCAACTGCTTTAGTTCTGCCACTTTTAACGGCTAAAATTTGGATTTCTTTTTACACTTGTTTTTCATGTAAACCTTATAAGACACCTTATTAATACAAGTTAATATTTTTACTTAGGTTTCATTTCAATGATTCTTTCTGTTTACCGACTTTTGTCTTGTTCTGAATCAGACCCACTGTGATGAAAGAAATGAAATGATCATTTTGGAATATATTTTATAGGCATTAAATAAAATGCACAAAACAGAGAAAGAACATTACAGAAGTGTAAGGCAGCGGTTTGTAACACGTTTTACTTGCGACGCCTGAAATCTAAACTTCACCTGTTGTCAACCAAAAGTTCAAATTATGAATAAAACGACAGAAATGTTGAAAATAAACTTCATCTAAAGGAGGAGCTGCTGTGTATTTATTTCACTGTGTTAACATTTGATATATTCTATGATCCTTGAGGTTATTTAGAACTGTGTGTGTCCGGATGTTTTAAGCCTTATTAATTATTAACAATGCTGCAGTTTGAGGTTAAAGTACCTCAGAAAGATTAAACCTTCCTTTGGTAGAAGCTTTAATACGTTTAAATTCAACCTTTAACATTCAGAAAACTGATAATTGACCAACAGCAGCTTTAAAGTCAAACACTACTTTCATTTTTCAGTGAAAGTCAGTTATTTACTGTATGTTGATCATTAAGCCACATTATTACCTGGTAATGTTTTGTTTTAGAGCAGGAAATGAGTTTAGAAAAGTCTTTATTTTCTGCTTCAATGCTACAAACTGTTGCTACTGTGGTTCAATAAAGAAGGTAAATACTGAGATCAAGCTTTATAAACCTCAACAGTAGACACACACACATATATAAGATTCCCATTAATTTAAATTATAGCTTTTTATCAGTCTGACGCACCTGTTCACCTGTGAAATGAAGGAAATGACTGCACAGTAAGACGGTTATTATAATATTTGAGTCCACTCTGCCCTGTTTTATATGAAAAGATGCGATAAGATCAGATATGAAGATCTAATCCAGCATCTGAAATAATCCCAGCATGGTTCCAAAAGACAGAGGGGACACTTATAACTCACTGGAGTCTGCAGCTACAAAATGAAACCTGGCAGCTTTGTGTTGAGTTCAGGAGAACCGGTGTGGCGATAAAACGTCCTTAAAGCTGCTGTTAGAGGTTTGACAGATCGGAGGTAGAACTTCATCTGACTCCAGGCTTCACGTCTGACGCTTTCATACTTCTCTTCCAAACCGGAGGGATCTGGATCACATAAAGAAAACACCATGAACTGATCTGTGCGGAGATTTACTACGATATAAAGCATCTGATGAGTGTTTTTATCACCAGTGGAGGAATCGAAGGCTCCAGATGTCGACCCAGAAATGACAGCAGTCGTCTCCATATCAAGCCGCTGCCCAGAAACATGAAGCCTGTTACCAGCCAGAAAGCTCGAGGATCCTGGAGACAAACGGATATATATGTATATGTTAATGTGGGGGACAAAATATTAAGAACACCTTTAAATATAAACAGTAAAACACACACCACACACTGATCTCAATAATAAATCTAAAGTAGAATTATCAACTTAACAAAATGTAGAAGCTTCATAAATAAGGCATTTATGGTGGAGCTGTTGCATTATTTTTTTCATCAGTTGTACCTAATAAAGTGACCAGAGTCTGTATATAAAATGAGTAAATCCACAGATTGCACAGGAAAAAACACAAGTCAAATATTTGTTAATAAACAGATTTTCCTGTAAAATATGAGTTTTACTTTTTACCAAACTTTGAGTCCAAAAATCCAACTCTGACATCAATATAACATTAAAACAGGAAGACGTCCTCATGACTGAGAAGACGTAAACAGAAACCATCGAACTGTGATATGATGATTCAGCAGAAACTGTCTCACATCTTCAAAAGCTGTGGTCAGATTCATCCCAAAGGCCACGCCAATCAGACCAAACAGGGTCAGAGAGAAGGAGCCCATCGTCAGCTGCAGGTTCAGACGCATCATCACGTTTCTATGGCTACGGACAGAACCAGAACCAGGACCAGATCCAAATCCAGAAAGTTTTTAAAGAGTCAAATAGAGAAGGAAACACTTTAAGATCATGTTTCTGCTGAGAAATCACTAAAACATGACGACAGTCTCAAATCATTGTACATTTTGTAGCTGTATTGTGTACATTGTGTAGCCGTGTTGTGTAGCTGTGTTGTGTACATCGTGTAGCTGTGTACATTGTGTAGCTATCATTGTACATTTTGTAGCTGTATTGTGTACATTGTGTAGCCGTGTTGTGTAGCTGTGTTGTGTACATCGTGTAGCTGTGTACATTGTGTAGCTGTGTTGTGTACATTGTGTAGCTGTATTGTGTACATTGTGTAGCTGTATTGTGTACGGTGTGTACCTGTCCAGGTTGATGAAGATGACGCTCTCGGAGTCATCGATGAGTCCTTTCAGCTCTCTGGTTTTGTTTCCTAACTCTTCAGCCTGCATGGAGCAGCTCAGTCAGAATATTCAAACTTATTGTTTGTTACATCTAACATGTTTCAGTGATTTTAATATTAAACAAACTAAATATGAGGTTCAGACTGAAGTAAATGTCAGCATGAAGATAAGAAGGTGGAGTTTGGTCCAGAGATGATCAACAAGTTTAAAATCTTCTTCCAGCTATAATCCAGCTTCAGTGGATTTATCTAAATGTACTAATATGTGTATCAGTAACTCTGTTATCAGGACCTCTACCTGCATGTAGTAGTTCTATTATCAGGAGCTCTACCTGCATGTAGTAGTTCTCCAGTAACAGTTCCATCTCCTCAGCGTGGTCGATGCCCAGACTGCTCTCCTCACTGAAACACACACATTTACATTTCTGGAATTACAGCAGTAAGACAACTAATGTCAGAGAGAACAAGTGTTGCTGCTTAAATCTGTCTTCTGAAGAGGTTTATTTGTGGTAATCGGCGCGTTTTAACCTGATGAACTTCACCTGATAATGAGCTGCTGCATACTTCAGAGATTTAATTAAGAGCAGAATGAACCAAATTTAATCCACAATATCACCTGATAGTAAACAATCTAAAGCTTTAACACGTCAGTAAAGAGGAGACCAAACACTAAAACATTAACAACAGCTGCCAATAACATGTTGATGATAATATTAAAGTTTCTTAAGGTAAATATTTTCTACATGACTCCTGCAGCAGCACTGAACCACAGTAGAGAGGAAAATGATGAAGTTTCTCATGAATGTGACTTTAAACTGATAACTTGTGTTTTCTATCTGTGAACGACCTTTGGGTGAATGAAATAAAATGTATTTATTTGTACAATGTAAAACCAGTGTGTAACGTCTAAAACATGATATTAATGGTTGATGGTGTTTTCCTTCTTCTGCCACCTTCAAGACTAAAGTCCAGTTTGTGGTAGAGCGCTGGATGTTCCTTCTTTATTGGGTTCAATAAAGAAGGAAAAAAAAGCATATTTCAAGGAAAGAACTTGAACCAAATTAATTCTTAACCACAGCCGGTCATTTTCTGTACATTTAGTTTTTTTCTAAAGTCAACCCAACATTTACTCAACTCCAACCACATATTTGTACAACCATAACATTAACCTAACGTGAGCTTTAATCCCAACCAGTGAGGACAACATGATCTGAAGGGGAGGGGAACGACTGACTGGCTCTGATGTGTTTGAGTGCATCAAGAACATACAAAACTCTTGGGTCTGTCCACTTCGTGAGGCAGAGCTCCTCAATGATCTCGTCCTCGTCCAGAATCTTCAGCAGGGAATCTTTAAAAACCTTTATGTCCGTCTCCAGCTCTGATAAGCTGCCAGAGAGAGCGACAGACAAAAAAAGATAAATGTTTATGGTTAATGAATAATTAGAACAACAGTCATCAAACCTGAGGAGCAACATAGAAATAAAACCCAGTCCTAGTAAAGCTGACCCAGTTCCTCTGATCTAGAACTAACCTTAGCTTCTCCATATTTGCCCTGTTTCTGTGTCAGTGAATGTTCTTGTGTTCTACCTCTTACTGTTCTGCAGCAGAACATGTAGTTTACTTCTATCAGCAGACAGGATTTTAGGATCCACCAGGGATTCCAGTGTGTCCAGTATAACCGGCTCCACATCATTCAGCCTGGTTTGTAGAGTGTTCACCTGTCGACAAATAGATCAGGACACTTTAAACAACTTCAGATCAGGTTTCTGTGGGTCAGAACAGTGTTTTCCTCACCTTGTGCTGCAGAACAGCCTCCAGAGCTCTGAACTCGAAGGGCAGAGAGTGCGACTGCGACTGCGACGCCAGCTGAGGTGCTAGCTCCAGAACCAGCCAGCGGTCCAGTCCAAGACCACGGAAGTCCAGAACCAGGAGGGACTGTGGGGTCAGGATGGCTTTCAGAGACTGTGAGGAGACAAACAAACATACAATAACCGTGACAACATGTTCAACCAACAGGCTGCTGTAAAGTTGTTTTCTTTCTACATGACGGTCCGTGGTCCTTTGAACATGCGTGTGCTGCAGCCTGCATACATTCCACAGGCTGCTGTCCCAACAGTTGACTCTGGTCTGTAAATATTTGTTGTAGCAAACGGATCAATGAAAGCTTGTCGATCCGGTGTGAGTCCACCTCAGTTAGACTTCACAAACAGCAGCACCAGATTCTGCTTCCTCCGTCTCAAAGGAGGTTTCAGATACAAGTGAAGGTTGTCAGAGTTACAGTCTGTCATCGGAAACGTTCAGCACTCGAGGTAACGCTCCAGCTCTGCTCTGTTTGTGTTTTGGTTTAATTCATTGATTACAGAACAAGAGGCACAAAAAAGCTAATCAGCAGGTTTGACTAGAGTCCTCAGGTTGGTTTACTGGTTTGTCTGGGTTTTTTGTTTTCCACGGCTTTAGACAGAAATATAGTTTTACTGCCTTCCATCCTTGTTGGATTTGTTCCTGCAGGATGGCTGTGAACCTGCCAGGGCTCTGCCTGCTGCTGCTGGTTCTGTTGGGTCTCAGCTGGGCCAAGAAACACAAATGTCCCATCGTTGCTACTAGCTGTGAAGAGTGTATCCGGTCTGGACCAGAATGTGCCTGGTGCACTGCTTTCTATATATACACTCACTGTAACACTGTAGAACATCTGCAGAAACTAGGATGTCCCACCAGTCACATCTACAACCCTCAGGGCAGCGTGCAACTTCTCCAGAATCACAGCCGGTAAGAGTCCTGCTTTAAAGAACCACAGTGGAACTTGTCTTCTTCATACTGGTCATTAAAAGAGATGAAAACATCCACACAGCTGTGATGGAGCTCAGGACACAACCTGAGGACGAACGCTATGAAACAAACCCTTTACCTGTCAGCCCACCTGTCTGAGGTGAAGTAAAGCTCATATGTGACCTGCTGTTAGAGCCTGACCATCTGATGTTGAGGATATTTTAGACATGGAAATAATTCATGAAGTCTCTGCTGCTTACTGCTGCTGCAGATATTTAATAAACTCAGCGGTAAAAATCCTAAACAGCTGGAAGCAACAAACTGAACTTCAGCTGCTTTTAGTCAAAACCTGGATTACATCTAATCTTAGTGAATCTCATTAATCTGACCTTTAATATTCTGTCTTCATGGTGGTAAAGTTTATATTTTTGACATTTCAGTTTGTAATTTTGGTGAGATTGTAGGGCAAAGTGATGTTTTGGACCAATATTGGTGCTGAAATGTGGAAATCACTTGAGGTGACTTGGGGAAGGATTTTTCCACATTTCTGCACCATTGAAAGAGGTTGTACATTAAAGTCAGTTTAGGAAAAGATCTCTTAATCGCCAGTATGAACATCTGGAAGAAAGACCTGTTTTGGGATGATTTTTAAGAACCTACAATGAATCTGAACGTATTCATCTTGCTGTTGGTCACCTTTGACCTTCTGCAGCTCCGACACAGCAGACAGCAGCTCTCTGTTCCTGCAGCCGCAGCAGGTTTCCCTCCATCTGAGGCCGGCGGTGAGCCAATCCTTCCCTCTGACCATCTCCACACCAACAGACCAGCCAATCACAGAGCTGACTCTGGAGACCAGTGGTGTGCCATTGGGTGTCAACATCACATTCAGCAGTGTAGAGCAAGGAAGGCCCCTGGTGGTACAGGTCAGTTACAGTGTCCATGTTCTCATGAAGAGAATGTGACATACACATTCATAGTTGTTTGGTTCCAGGTGAATGTGGAAGCTGCTCAGTGTCCTAATAGAAGCAACAGCGTAAACCAGAACCAAACTGGACCCTGGTCCATCCAAATCACACCCAGAGGCTTTTCAGTGAGCCTGAAGTTAGAGATAACTTTGCAGTGTAAGTCCACTGAACTTCACAGAAAGTCAGACTACAATAGCTGATTCAATATTCTGCTAATAAACACACCACACTGGAAAGTGAACTTTGCTTCCACAGGTCAGTGTAGCTGCACTGAGAGCCGTGAAGACAACAGTCCAGCCTGCAGCGGCTCTGGGTCTCTGGTGTGTGGAAAGTGTGAGTGTGAAAAGAACCACATCGGATCAAACTGCCAGGACCTGAGAGACGAGTTCTTTACCAGAGATGAACGTTACTGTCGCAGAGAAGATAGCGAACCGCTATGCAGCGGCAGAGGAATCTGTGAGGAGGGAAGCTGTGAATGTAACAGGAGACCAAACCCAGCAGAAAGATACAGCGGAGTTTACTGCGAGTGCAGCAACTTTGACTGTCCACACCACAACAACAGGTACAGCAGGGAAAACTACTTTTAAATTCTAATTACAGAACTAGACTGATGTTTAAAATGATGTGATTTTTGTCTAACAGCATCTGTGGAGGCAACGGCAGATGTGAATGTGGACGGTGCGTCTGTGATCCTCATTGGGTCGGTGAATCCTGCGAGTGCTCCTTGGAAACTGCTTCCTGCTTGGCAAAAAACCAGCAGCTGTGTAATGGACGGGGGGTCTGTCAGTGTGGAGCATGTCGATGTACCCATCCGAGGTTTAAAGGGCCGACCTGCGAGGACTGTCCTTACTGTCCGGGCAGGTGTGCGGTGCACACTAAGTGTGTGGATTGTGTGGCGTTCAGGACGGGAACCGACAGGTGACAACAGATATAGATTTACCTCCACCTGTACATTCTAGTGCTACAAAACACTTTTAGGGAGAAACTATTTTGTGTGCACCCTCTGAACCCTAAAACCCAGTGCTGGGTGTGAAAGGCATGTTAACTCTGAAAAAAAGAAGCAAAAACTAAATCATGATATTTCATCAGAATCACTTTATTCTAAACATCTATAAACTGTTTGCAGCAGATTCTGCAAAAACAAAACAGTTCTGGGCTTATTGACGCAACTGAGAAACCACTGATTCAGCTGCGACCAACGGTCACAAGAATTCAGGACTATTTGGCTGAACTGCAGGCAGCGTTTACCCACAGCAGATAGGAAACAAATCAGAGAGACTGAGAGGAAAATAAAACATGTTAGAGCAATAAAATAAATGCAGCATGGCTCAATGAGTTTGTCATCATGTTGTTGAAAGATACATCCAGCACGGTGAAACATGTTTCTAGTGTTGATGTGCAGAGTAGAGCGTAAAACAGTGTGCAGAAGCTGTAAAAATGTAGGTAGTAAAATATAACATGTACAGTCACCATTTTATTCCAGTGATGGTAACCTTTGTAAGCACTTGGAAAAAAATTACGTTTACTTCCAAATTTTATTTATTTACTTATTTTTATCACCTTGTGATTAGTGGACAACCTGCTCTACTACCTGAGCCCTTAAATTCAACTTTAGTTTAGTCTTTTTTTGAATGATTTATGGCATTCTAAGGTTGTTTTACTGCACTCTTATTCTTCATGTAGTTCTGTTTCTAAGGAAAAAGAACTACATGAAGGAGAGAGAATTCAGAAATGTCTTGTTTCACTCGACAAGACATATCTGAATTCTCTCTCCTTCTTCATGTTGTTGTTGTTCCCATAGAGCTGCAGGACTTTAGACTGTAGTGAAAAATGAACCACAGTGAGGAAAAATGAGAAAAATACAACAACCCAGAACTGAACCTGCTCAGTTCAGACAGCTAAAGAACAACGTCAGTAGACCAGTTTCTTGGCAAAGACAGCAAATGGAAAATTCAGTTCATGGACTTTAGGTTCACTTATTACTCTTTATCAGACTTGCTGTATCATTTTCTTTATATCTGCACAACTGTTTGGGAGAAATACTAAATCCAAAAATGCCTATTTATTCCCTCCACTTGTTGATTTTCTTCATCTGCTCTCCCTCTCAGGTGTGACAGTGAATGTGGACAATACAACGTGACAATGGTGGCGACTCAAGATGAACTGCTTCAAAAAGACATAAACTTAAGAATGTGTAAAGAATATGGCAGGGATACCTCCTGCTTCCTCCTCTTCGTTCTGCCTGATAGTGGAGAGTCCACTATTTTTGCAGTTAAACAGTGTAATTAGGCTCTGCAGCTGATGCATCTTCTACATTCAGTTTTATCTCCGTAGATATTTAATGTTCTTGTTCTGAATCCCTGAACAGCTTTATTCACTTTAATTACTAAAAGAATGTGTAAAAATATAATTGTAATAATACAACTTTTGAAAACAGTGTTTGGTCTACACACATTTTTCTAGTTTTCGCTATTTTACTGCAACATGTCGTCCTCCAGGCAGTTTCATGTTTTATTTACAAGATAAGAACAACATCTAACCTGCTGCACTGCTAGCGTCCTGTTCATGTTGGTGGAGAACTTACCGCCATCCGTATGATGATGCAGTTATTTCTGGCGGTGAGGCTGGTGCTGTGCTGGAAGCGAAGATCTCTAGCCTGCAGACTGAGCTCCTGGCAAAGCTCCGTCTTCTTCTTTTCTGTGACAGAAGAAGAGACAGTGTAATTCTCAGAAAATGAAATGTTTCAGAAAATGTCCACAGGGGGCAGTGTTGGTTCAGTATACGGCTAGTAGAGACCACTTCCTGTCAGCTGAGCCATCTTCAATGTCAGCAACAATTTAATTCTATTCTATCTGATGAGGAGCGTGATTGGTTAATTATAAATTCACATATTTATGGTACTGTAATTTACAAATACTTGCACATTTTTTGCACAAAATATTGGTTGTGTTTCTTTTGGTTTGAAACCATGACATCATCATTCACGTTAGGGATCGACTCATGCATATATTTTAGGGCAAATGTTGATATTATTGGTAATCGAGAAAGGATGATAACTGATCTGGAACTGATGTGTGGTGTGTTCTGAGGTGTGTTCATTAATAACAATACTGTAACTGAATTTAATGGGTTATAAACATTAAATATTATATATTAACAGCATGTGATGGCAGGAATGTGTCATTCATTACTAGGTTTGATCATTAATAATGATTACTGTAGCTGAATATGTACAATAGAAATAGGAATGATGTTAAAGCGTCACGTGATGATACGATGTTCTCCTGTTTACTGATCAATCGATTGACTGAGATCAATAACAGTCCTGTAGTTCTGTCTGCTGTTCTTCTGTGTTTTCTTAATCTTTCTCTATTCTGTCTCTTTTATTTCCCACTAAGGTCCAGATCTTAGAACATTATTAGTTATTTTTTGTATTGTTCTGCGTCTCTATCTCTCTGTGTAAACAATGGCTTTCAGTGATTGGCTGCTACTTGTGACATGTAACAGCCAATCTAAAATCTAAAAATTCCAAATATCAGACTCAATAACTGGTCTATCCTTAAATGGATAGCTTCAGTACAAAGAGACAGTTGGGAATCAAAATAATCTGATTATTTGTGGTTTGCGCCCCAACCACCTGATTCACTTTCTAACACTTACCAAATGTCGTCACATTTCCCTCCTGGTCAAACTTCATCTGTCAAACACATGAACATGAAAGTCATTACCTTCATACAGCAAACACAGGTAGAAACAACAACAATGTCAGCATCTTTTACAGCCTAAAATGTAAGATAGTAGATTAAAACCACCTGATAAAAGCTGTGACACCCAAAAGTCTGCACCATTTCTCAGAAAGCCCCCCATCCCGTACTTCTAACTTACAAGTAGTAGTAGTATTTACTACTGAATAACCACTCAAACGGGTTTTTAACTCACCACTACAAATGTTGGAGGCACACTGGACATGGAGGCATCTGTGACTCTACTGCGGATGAAGGAGACTGTTCAAAGGAAACACAGAGTTTAAGCACTTTAGAAGGAAAATATTTGACATCATGGCCAGTTTAAGCACCGTGGAAATGTTCTATTCAAAAAAGGGTTCTGTATCTTCTTGTAAACACTTTCATTAACTTTGACCATCTATCTATCTATCCATCTATCCATCCAAAGAAAACAGTACAGCACCACATAACAACAGCATTAGGGTAAATTAACATTTACACAAAAGAAGCTACTAAATGCTCAACATCAGTATTAACATGTGAGTTCAAGAATTATCTGCAGACAATATTAAACTAATATTGACTTCTTCACACAAACACATGATATAAACAAACAGGTTTGGTTTAGAAATCGACTGATGTGTTTTTTTCACGGCCGATGACAAAAACTGATATTTGGAATCGATTCATTCACAGTTAAAAGGAAATTTCTGACAAATAATACAAAACTCTGCTGAAAAGCCTTTGATTATATGAACAGTTCAAATAAAAAATAAAACATAACTATACCACTAATCAGGAAAATGCTGATGATGGGTCGACCCCTTGTTTGACTATGGAAGAGTTGAGATTAGTCATGAACTTAGTAGACCACTGACTAATGTCATGTTTGTTCAGCAAAGCTGTGTTATTTTATCCACAAAACAGTACACAGATATCAGAGTACATGAGATAAACTAGGGGCTGCACGGTGGCGCAGTGGTTAGCACC
Source organism: Chromis chromis (assembly GCA_900302755.1). Lineage (NCBI taxonomy): Eukaryota > Metazoa > Chordata > Actinopteri > Pomacentridae > Chromis > Chromis chromis. Next base: position 25,439 of record OMNN01062535.1, on the reverse strand, counting down.
GCCGTCTCACAGCTAGAAGATCCCCGGTTCGCGTCCCGGTTAGGACGCCTGGGATCTTTCTGTGTGGAGTTTGCATATTCTCCCCGTGCATGCGTGGGTTTTCACCGGGTACTCCGGCTACCTCCCACAATCCAAAAACATGCTGAGGTTAATTGATGATTCTAAATTGTCCGTAGGTGTGAATGAGAGTGTGCTTGGTTGTTTGTCTCTATGTGGCCCTGTGATGGACTGGCGACCTGTCCAGGGTGTCCCCTGCCTTCGCCCTAAGTTGGCTGGGATAGGCTCCAGCCCCCCCGCGACCCTCCAGAGGATTAAGCGGCGTACAGATAATGGATGGATGGATGGATGAGATAAACTAATACCAGCAGAAAACATTAAATTCAGCCAGGATGAAGGATTTGGGGAAAATATCGGATTGTGATTTTTCTGACAGCGATTATGATTCAATTTGATTTATGATATAATTCTTCAGAGTCCCAGTTTAACATGTGATGGAGCATTAACATGAGACTTCATCACATAAACTATATCGCTGGGTTGTTAATTGGATTGTTTCATGTCACGATTTGGATTAAAATCACTTAGTTGTTCCTTTTTTAATATAACTCAAACATACAGTAAATAAATATCTATAAAGAAAATCAGCTGATACACTAAAGCCAGAATGTTTAAAAAAAAATCAGCATCAGTCCAACAGCATGTTCATGTCTCATCTGCATATATTTAGTATCAGTCAGTATATATTACAGTAAAAACTCTACAGTAGAAGATGAACGTGTTTTTAAAATAAGAACCTCCAGGTGTACAGACACACTTTAGTTCAGCCTGTATCTACCTGGAGCTTCCTCCATCTTACCGGGCCATGCTGGACCTCCCTGCAGCAGACTCTTTTGTCTGAACCCAGACCTCTGACATCTTCTGCTCTGACTTGTTGTTTGGCTGCACAGAGCATTTAACCCAACATCACTGAAGCTCCTGAACCAACCCGCTGCTCTGTGTGCAGGTGCATCAGTGGGCTTCAGGGTTCGAGTCCCACCGAGTCTGGAGAAGAAACTGGAAGTGAAAAGGCGCTTTGGATAAAAGTTCCCAACGAAAGGCTTAATCCTGGTGCAGCTGGAGGCAGCCAGCAGCAGTCTGACCTCCACACACAGCGACATGCTGCCAGCAGAGCTCACATACAGTCCTGCAGCAGGTACGGAAGAGGAGCTTCAGCCTCCAGACAAGAGTAAACTCCCTGAATCATGTCCTCAAAGTTCCTCCAGCTGTTTGTTTAAGACGAGACGGTCCAGATCCTCAGGAACAACCAGGAGGAAAAGTTTCTCATCAGTTAGAAGCAAACATTAGTTGGTTTAGCCTCCAGCGGGCTAATGTCACCTGTCTGGGGAACTTCTCCTCTGCTAGCTATGCTAACTGTGTTAGCCGCTGCTCTCAGCAACATTTTCTGCTTTTAGTAATTATTTATTAATTATAAACGAAGGAACACAAACCTGCCGCTGACTACAAACTATCCTGAACCAACTCAAACCTGCTGCAGCCTGAAAACAGTCCGTGTTATCCAGCTAGCATGCAGGGCAGAGCAGCGACCATGATGCACCGCGGCCACTGACAAGATCGTCTGTGAGGAAGTCGATCTTTCGGACTGAAAACTATGGACCGCATAAGCTGCAAAGTAAATATTGATACAGAACAAAGAAATTAGGAAATGCTGAAGATGATTTTTTTTACATCAAATATAAACCTGCTACTGACGAAGAGTGGAAAAAAAATCTGAAAAAAATATGTATGATAGAGGTAAAACATGATTATTCTCATGGTAGGATTGTATGATAGGATACAGTGAGTATTTTTTGATCCCAGAATGGGGACATTTTCATGGTTACAGCAGCAAAGAGGATGATGCAAACATTTAAGAAATACC
>OMNN01062535.1:0-23501 GCA_900302755.1 Chromis chromis | reverse complement strand
AGGGTAAAGCAAAAAAAAAAAAAAAATCCCCCCCCCCAAAAAAAAAAACAAAAAAACAACAACAAAAAAAAAAAAACCGAAACAAACAAAAAAATCACAAGTACCAGTTCACTAGTTTGAATTATGAGATTTTGTGTCACATTTATGTAAAACTAGTCAAAAGTTTGACCCCAAAGTACACAGCAGCTTTTACCTGAATCATAACGTTCAAATACACATCATAAAGTGTGTCTTTTGTGACACTTTCACAGTTGTAATCAGACATTTAAGATGTAGAGTATGAAGAGTTTTTTTTTTCCAGTGTCTTGGTGTGTAATGTAATTTTCACACTGTAATTAAAATTATTTCTGGATGCTTTTTATATATAAAATGAAGAAATTATCTCTTTTGTAATTATCCTATAAGATAGTATCTCTAAAATGTAACCTCAGAAATGAAATCAGTCAAAATGTTGGAGCTGGACTCACAATCTGATGTAAAACTGCATTATATGAGTTGAACAGGTCATTTTAAACTATTTCAGCAGGTAAAAACACTGGATGATTTTAATCTGGGCCAAAAAGCAGGTAAGAAAAGGCAAACTGCTCCAACAGACTACAGTTACTTACATAGATATATCTATGGTTACTTATGGCACAACACCGGAAGTGTGTGTGTTTATGTGTGATGATTGGTGGAACACGGTGGGAGGAGCCTCAGCATCATCAGCATCATCATCAGCATCCTTCCGCTGGATGCAGAGGAGCACAAGGATGCTGCGGATTGTGTTTGAGGCTTTCTGAGATCATCTGCACTCCATCAGCTCCACTCACTTCTCTGTTTGCATTATTTACTGTTTAAATCCTCCTTCAGCCGCCATGTTTCCTTCGTGTTGCTCCAAACCGGCGGACGGTGGCGGGAAGCGGAGCTCGGTGGCGAAGCTGCTGCTCGGAGTGTTCGTGGTTTATTCTCTGCACACCGGCTGGCTGCTCTACGGTTTCCTCAACACCAAACCCTGCGACGGAGGCCGAGGAGAGACGTGCATCAGCTCGTACCTGACAGGAAGCCCCAGACTGCAGGTCAGCAGCCTCCTAATAAATAATTGTAAATACATTAATTATATATACACAAGTTATACATATATTAATTATAAATACATTAAATATGTTAATTATAAATGCATTAATCTGTCAGTAAACTGCATGAAGCCTGAATAAAGACTAGAATAATACTGAATGATAGTTTTGTGCTCATGTACAACAAAGCTTTAAAGACCATCAGGAGGATTAATTATTAGTTTTGTACAGAATCTGATGGAGATGCTTTATTTTTTGGTAGATCTTTGGATGTAGAATGAAGTGATTCTGATGAAAAATCAGTTTTCAGATTAGACTTGGTTCATTTTTCAAAAAACAACAAAAAAAAACACATAAAACACGATAAGCGATGAAGGACTGTTTACGTTTTAGACTCTAAAATGTAATTCAAGGAACTTTTCCCCACCATTTATTGAAATGCAAAGTTGCAAGATAAAACAAAAAAGTAATTTGCTGATTTAAATCAAACCTTTTAAGTTGCAAACATTATTATGGGTTTATGTTTGTCATTTATTGCCTAACAGAGAATTTATCTGAGCTGAAAACATTAAAGTCAATTTATTCTGGTGTAGAACAAAGATAAGCAGCTAAACTGAACATTTATGGTGGTTTTGGGAAAATATTTGATTGGAAACTGATTTTTAAAAAGGTGATAAATCCAGTAGTTGCTAAACAATACAGAGAACATGATTGTTGGTCTGTTTCTGTGAATGTGTTGGTGCCTGTAGGGTTATATGTATTATAATTCTGTGCTGTAACATCAGTAAAAATATTGAATATTTCAGATATTAGTTTGAGCTCCATTAGCATCTGTTAGCAGGAGGTTCGTTTTAATCATTAAAATCAACACATTTGCATCATGTTCAGGTTTTCCTTTATCTCTGCATCGTGTTTAGAACTGAAGCTCTGAATGTTCTTCCTCCTCCAGATGAGCGTCTTCACCTGCCTGCTTCCTGATAACAGTCCGCTGCAGCTCGCCATCGCCGTCGACCCGTTTGATCCTCATTCTTCCTTCCAGAGGTGATGCAGCGTTTACTGTTTGACTTTAACCAGAACAGATTTAAAGAAACAACATCCACACCGTCTCAGCAGCAACACGACTGTTATATAAGGAACCATTAGTCAGAGAGATAATTAGGTCAGTGTGAAGAGATTAAAAATAACAGAGGAGGTCCTGAGACGAGATTAATAATAAATGTTCCACTACAAACAGCAGGCTGGTTTTTATCAAACCTCTGAAACACTTTTTGGGGGTATTTTTTGCTTCCTGTCTCATTTTTCTTCACTGTGGGTTCATTTTTCACTGCAATCTAAAGTTCTGCAGCCTTATGGAAACAGAACAACATGAAGAAGGAGAGAGAACCCAGAAATGTCTTCTGTCAGGATAATAGTTCTTGTGCCAGATATTTCTTAGAAAATGCAAAATAACATATCATAAGAAAAGCAGTGAAAGCGGAACAGCTTCATTTTAGTTGTAAACTTAAAAACATGTTTATTCTACTAATCATTAAGGAAGGAAGTGCTAAATAAAGATACAGAGGAAAATCAGATTCCTCTGACTCACTGTGGTTAGATTCTGTCTCTACTAAATGTTGTATTTTGGTGATTTCTTACAGATAAAATGGTTTCAGACCCTCTGCTGTGTTTCTAACCTCCACCTGTCTGCAGGCAGGTGAATGTGTCTCTACCTGAGGAGACTCGAGCCAACGGGACGCTGTTCGCTGTCGTTTATGTTCATAAATCTGGAGTTTCTCCACTGGAGGACAGTCGGGAAGTTCACTACGCTTCTCAGCTCACCTCCTACATCCTCCCTCAGCCTGCAGAGGTAACAAAAACATCTGTTGAAACAAACATCTGTATACACAACCAACATCTGTACAACACAACCAACATCTGTATACACAACTAACATCTGTACATACAACTAACACTTGTACACACAACTTACACTTGTATACACAACTAACATCTGTACACACAACTTACACCTGTACACACAACTAACATCTGTACACACAATCACACATCTGTATACACAACCAACATCTGTACATCTGCTTCATGTTTGGGTTTTACTGCAGATTATTTCTGTTTCCATCAGAAGCTCAGATCTGTAAATCCAGTGTCCCATTGGAGGCCCCACCTGTCAATCACGATGATGTCAGAGGATTTCACCTTCAACAAGGCAGGGCTTCCCAGTGATGTTCGCCGCTATATGAGAGTGTGAGTCAGAGATCTGCTGACCTCAGCTGCTTTTACAGCAGAGTGCTTGAAGGTCGCTGCTCTAATATCAGAGTCTCACTGCACATATCTAAAACATTTCACAGTAATTATATTATCACGATATCTGTAGAAAATCAGGAAAACATGATGATGTTATCATCAAATTAATCTTTGTCTCACTTTGTCTCGACTGTGTTTAGTTTCTGTGTTGGAGCATCGACGTGATAGTTACTGGAGCTGATAATTTACAATCATGCGTGTATTAATACCATGATATCAATTCATTCTGTAAAATCAACTGTCAGTACTGATACACGACTCCCCAACCTGGAGTCAAAGATGTTCTTTTAATTCTATTAATAGAATAAAAATATACAAACCTTGAACATGAAAAGCTCTTAAAGCTTCCAAACTTTATCAGTATTTATTTACCGTAAGTGTTTTCATTCAGGCTGAACCTCGTTTTCTTCAAAAACCCAGAAACTGCAAAAACAGAAAAAAAATGAGAAATTAACTAAATCTGAGCCTAAAATCTGGATATGTCATAAAAATCACATTATTTTACGTATCTCATTTAAAAAATAGCCAAAAATTTACCGTTTGCTGCTAAAAGCAGTCACATGACAAACATTCTGGGATTTTAGTGTCGTGTTTAAATAAAGACTGATTGATTCTCTGATTGTTAATTATTAAGTAGAAAAAGTAAAAAAGTGGAAGTTCTAGTTGAAGATATGAAAAAAGTCTACTAACTAACAAGAAACAACAACATTGTTTAGTTTGTACAAAATACTCCTGATGGAATATTGAAGCAGCTTTTTGGTTTAAACTTGTTTGTTTTAGTTCTCAGGACAGCCGACAGATGATCTACCTTCCTCTGCTGCTGGTCAACGAGCTCAGCTGCAGAGTCAGAGACCTGATGGTGGGAAGCTGCAGACACACATTTACTGGGTTTTAATTACATTAACGTATAAATTAACGTGTTGAATTCATCATCAGGAGATCAGCAGCAGCTCTGCTCAGCTGCCTCTAACTGTGTCCTATGAAGGAATCTCTCTGAGAGGATTCAGGTTCTGGGTCCATCTGCAGGACATGGTTTATTCCCTCAGACAGTTCGGTGAGTTATGAGGAACTTTTAAGGGTTTTTATGATTATTTTATTGGATTATTCTGAGCGAGACCCACAGTGAATGTTTAAAATTCAATATAAACAGTTGATAAAATCCTGAAACTCCTCCAGCTGATTATGTTATATCAGTTATTGTATTAAAGGTTTACAGCTTAAATATGTATTTTAAGTAATACCTCATTACAAATGCACAAATTCACATCAATTTGTAGAAACAGAAATCTGAAGTTTGGATAAAATTAACATCTTTTGTTCTATTTTCTGACATATTTTATGTTTTTTATGGAGGGAATTTTGGATATTTTTATTATGACTCAGAAAATCTGAAAAAAACTGTTTTCATCCTGTTTTTTAGGAAACAGATGTTCTATAAATCAGCCTGTGACATGTGAACAATGTGTGTTGTTTGATTATTGAAGGTGTATAACTGATTTTAACTGTGTTTTGCTGAATAAACCTGAATCAGTATAACTCTGAGTTTCAGGCTTCACAGAGGAGAACATCGATGAGATTAAAGAGACTCTGGTTGGATCCAACCTTTACCTGCTGGTGCTGACGGCGCTCATCACAGCTCTGCAGGTGAGAAAACTGCTCAGATTTAATTCAGCTGCACATTAATACAAACTGGTGTCAAGTTCTTTTCTGAGTGCCACTTCTGGTATGATGTTCAGATAAGAACATTATTTAAAATAAAGCCAAATTTTGATTTATAGTGAATTTGTATTTGACCAACAGGTTCTTCTTGCAGGAAATGACATAAAGAAGAGACTAAACATGGCGTTAATGATGAACTTTAACTATTTATATGGAAAATGAAGTCCAAAACAAACATACATATAGTTGCTGCATATTGTCTCTTGTTTGTGTCATGTCCAGCCAGAGGAAGCTTATTGATCAATAAAATATTCATTATAAATCAAAATTTGGGCTTGTATATGAATCATTTGAGGCTTAACTGTAAAATAAAAATGTTTTATCTATGTTTTGTGTTGTTTTCAGCTCATCTGTGAATTTCTGGCTTTAAAAAATGACATCAGCTCATGGGGGAAGAAGAAGAGCATGGCGGGAATGTCGAGGAAGTCAGGTAATAAAACACATTTCTCAGTGCATGAGGCTGACATCTACAGCACTTATTAAAGGACACATTTCTTCTTCTGTGTTTGTAGTTCTGTGGCGAAGCCTCAGCACTCTGCTGATCTTCCTCCACCTGCTGGAGGAAACCAGTCTGCTGGTTCTGCTGCCGGTCGGACTGGGAGCCACTGTGGAGGTAATTAATCTGGAAAACATGACATGGCTGGAATAAAGATGAAACCTTTAACCTGCTAATGTCCATCCTGTCAGGTGTGGAAGCTGTTCAAAGTGTTTAAGATCCAGCTGCTGTGTAAAACCAACAAGCTGCATGTGAGTATTTACTGGAAACACGATTAAATCAGTTTGTCCAGAAACATTAAATCTGCTGTCAATGTTTCAGGCGAATAAAGTGGATGAAGACGAGAGGAGGACGCTGGAGTTCGACGCTCAGGTATCCGTAGCTCTCTGCTCTATTCTGAGCTTCAGGCTTGGTTTGGTTTGAATTCTTCTTCTGTGGTTTTGTGTGCAGGCCTGCAGGTATCTGTCCTACCTGGTTTATCCTCTGTGCATCAGTGGAGCTGTGTTCTCTCTGGCCTACCTACGCCAGAGGAGGTGAGACCATCCACAGAAATAACTCATTATTTAACTCTCTCATGCATCAATTATTAAAAACTGATTTACTGAGGTTTTTAGTGCAAAGTAAGACCTAAAACATTATTCTGACTGAATACGGTGAACCAGCTGTTTAAAATTCACTTTAAACAGCAAAAACATTCTAACAGATAAAATCCTGAAACTCCTCCAGCTGATTATGTTATAACAGTTATTGTTTGTATTACAAGTTTCCAGATGTTTTATACTTAAATATGCAAATTAACTATAATCTTGTTACAAATGCACACATTTGCATCAATTCAAAATCAACATTTTTTTGTGTCATTTTCTGACTTATTTTATGTTTTTACTGAAGACATTTTGGATATTTTCTCTTGGAAAATCAGAAATCATCAATTTTCACCATGTGTTTAGGAATTAAATGTCCTATAAATCAGCCTGTGACTGATATGTGAACAAACCTCTCAGTAAAAACCTTCAGAATATAAAGAGGAGGGAAAGTGTGAAGTTTGGTGTCTGCAGGTGAACATTTCTGGCTATTTAGCTGCACACAGTTAGTAAAATAATCATTTTCATGATTATTTTATCATATGAAATCTCAGAATTGATCAGTACAAGAAAAACTTCTGTTTCATTCACTGTAATATTTTGCCTTAATGGTGGATTATTTTTATAAACGTACTTTAAGTGACAGTTTTGTTTTTTATGTTATCAGATAATAATTATATCACAATATTGATTCACTGAAGTTTTTTCAATAAATCGGCAGCAGAATATGATCATTTATGTGTTTTCACTCATAGAGAAAACAAAAAGACAAAAGTAATGGATTAAACAGTGCTTAAAGTGTTTCCTACAGTTCAGTTAATCAGAGAATATGTGTGTATTTTTCTTGTAGAATAAAAGATTTTAGATGATTTTAGACACATGAAGCAACAAAGACAGTTATCATATAATAATAATAATACAGAGAAAGACCTGGAGGATTACAGTCATTATTGTGAATAACATGGTTTTAGTTGAAGTTTGAGTAACTGTCACTGTAGAGGGTCGAGGTCTTAAATGCTAATACACATAATTTATTCTGCTACTTTTATTACTTCAGCACAGATTCTGTGTTTTGTTCTGTTTCTGAACAAACTGTAATGAGCATGAACCTGTATTAAACCAACAGTTATTACTCCTGGTTGATCAACAGTCTGGTGACCGGTGAGTGAAATAAAACTCATCTCTGATCATTTAAATGAACTTTACTGTTCTGTCACCTGTTAGTCTGGTTCTGACCCTCTTCCCTCTGATCCTGTCAGGAGTTTATGCTTTTGGCTTCCTGTCGATGGCCCCTCAGCTCTTCATCAACCACAAGGTATGTTCACAGTTTATAGATTTAATATTCAACAGATGATCTGGTCATTATTAAAGGATGTAAATTAAAATCTAAGCTCTTCTCTGTTCCAGTTGAAGTCTGTGAGTCACCTGCAGGGGACAGTGTTGATGTACAGGGTGAGAAAGACTTTCTATTAATGACATTTATCTGTTATTTAACCTTCTGAACCTCAAACAGCTCGTTGGTTTCTGCTCCTGTCTTGTTTCTCTTCACTGTGGATCATTTTTCAATGCAATCTAAAGTCCTCTATGGAAACAGAACAACATGAAGGAGAGGGAACTCAGAAATTGATTAAACTTATTTTTTGGTTATTTTAATAATGAAACTACAGAACATCTCCTGGTTCTTTCTGTTTCTACAGTTTCTTTAGGATAAATGGTGTAATTTTATAAAAAAAAATTATACCTTTAAATCCCACTACTGGTTTTTGGGGTTCAGAAGGTTTCAGCGTTTGGATTTGGATTTTCAGACTAATCGATGATCTTCTCTACACAGGGAGTGAACACGCTGATCTCAGATCTGTGCTGCTTCGCCTCCTTCTTCTCCTCTTCTGGAGGTTTTTCTTCCTCCCATCAGCTCTCCTGCTTCAGAGATGAACTGCTGTTTCTGTTCTACCTTTACCAGCGACGGTACGAGCACCTGAACGCACCACAAACACTGAACATGAAGCTGCTGATCTGCTTCACAGAGCTGCTGCAGCCCAGAGATCAGATAAAACGCTATAAAATACACTCAACATAACTACAGTTCACTGACTTCAAACTGAAATGTGAAAGAAATGAATCAGCAAATTGCAAAACCTGCAGTTCAGTCTGCACTTTATGCGACACATGAGTCAGTGATTGGTCTGATTCATTCCATCTGTTGATGTTAATTCTCATCACATGTTTAAATCTGTGAATATTGAACTGAAGCTGTAGCTAGATCTCAAATCAAATGAAAAAAATCAAATGAAATATTTTCTTCAGATGGTTCAAAATAAATCTATAAATATAAAGTAGAATTTATGACAAGCTATTTTAAAAATCTTGTGACCTTTAGGAAGCACCACAGCAGCTCGTTCCTTCTTTCCTGTTTGGATCTTTGCTTCTGTTTAAATGAATCTTGATGCCTTACTTCATATCTTTTCCAGACGTTTCGCCTCCAAACCCAGAAGAAGAGAAACAGTTCCTCACAGCAAGAAGGTGAAAACTCAGTGAGCAGAACATGAATGTTAAACAGAACCGTGGAGGAATCCGACCAGCTTCTGACTGTTTGATGGATGAAGCCTCTTCTGCTGCTCATCTTCTGCTCTACATGTTGGTTTCATTTCAACACTCTGATGTCACCTCATTGGCTGGATTCTGCTCTTTTATAAAGGATCCATAACTCCCTGCAGCTTGATCAGCATTAATCAATAAGCACCTTTAGATTAGACTTTAACATTCATCTCTTTTCGTGGCTGGTTTTTATCCGATCCTGATGCTTCAGATTCTCCCTTTAAACTTTACTTTGAGCTGCAGAATGTTTTATTCTGTTTATACAGTTTAGATGTATATAATCAAATTCAATACACTGCATTTCTATGAAGCTACATGATGCTAATCCTAGACTTTTAGTTTTATATCCATCATCTTCCTGGATTGCGTATTTTATTCCCCAAATGCAGCAATTTTTTAAATGTAAAATAGTGAACATTGTGTTGCTCAGCAACACATTTGTAAAGAAGAAGGTTCTGCAGCGTCGCACAAAAACCACAAAAACCTGCAGAAAGAATCAGACTTGCACCGTGAAGCGTTTTATTCTGATCTTGAAGATCTGGAAAATAAAGAAGTAAACATGTTGTGCAGGTTTCCTGTCACTGATGGATTGTTTTAAATGTCATTAGATCAATTATTCCTTCATTTCAGTTATTGTCACTTTCAGACTGACTTCATGATGTTAACATAAAAACAGTAAGTGTTTATTAGAATATTTGACTCATAGAAGATAAAAGATAGAAACCAGAAACTGAATCTGATCCTTTGACTCAGAACACAAAGGAATGAGAAACACTGATCAATGAGCTTTTTACTAGTTTCTGACTGAACTGCCTGCAAAATAATTTACAAAGTTTTTAAAAATATATATATTTTTCTTTTCATTGTTCTGGTGATGCACCTGCTTGTTTTCTTTTTTTAAATAAAATGGAATAAAATAAAAAATAAGTGGCTTTAAGGTTTCTGTACATTGTATGGAACAATGATGGAAAGAACATGGTATTATCATAAAAACTGAGATTCTACAACACACTGGAAGACAATCATTTATAAACGTCATGATATTTGTGTAAATGAAGAAAATATTTACCTGAAAAGGGCAAAAAGTAGGAACTCTTTTTATTCAGTGTATTTTTCACTGTTAGAGTCCCACAGGTCAGTCAGGAGGAAATAACAGGGTTTTTTTAAAGGCTGAAGGGAATCAGAGGTTTGAACTGGTGTAATGGGGTGAATGAGATTAATGAGGAGGATCTGAGGAACTGATGGAACACAGATTCTGTTGTGTCGCTGAACGTTTGGATCCTGAAGAAGTGAAGCTGCTCAGGTGCAGCTCACCTGTCTGCTATCATTTACCTTAATTTATCTGAAAAGAGAAATTATGAATATTCCTGAAGCAGAGACTCTGAAAGTTAAACTGTTTAAAGTTCCTGCATGTTTTAATAAAATATGAAGCTATAAGATGTTTTGTCTCATCTTTTGTAGAGAATAATGAAAATATCTATGAATGGAGACTGACGCTCTCCTCACAGCTAGCGGTCCTGGTTAGAATCTGGTTCTGGTCTTTCTGTGTGGAGTTTGAATGTTCTCCCTGCTGGGTTCTCACCACCACCTTCCTCCCTCAGTCCAAAGACATGCTGAGATTAACTGGTGATTCTAAATAGTCTGTAGGTGTGAATGTGAGTGATTGGTTGATGGACTGTTACCTGTCCAAGTGAACCTTCACTCTCAGTCAGCTGGGATAGACTCCGCCCCCCGATACCCTATAGAGCAGGGGTGCTCAATCCTGGTCCTCGAGGGCCACTATCCTGCATGTTTTAGATGTTTCCCTCTTCCAACACACCTGATTCAAATGATCAGGATCATTATCAGGCTTCTGCAGAGCTTGATGATGAGCTGATCATTTGAATCAGGTGTCAAATGTGTCAAAAATGACAAGAGTTTCTACACAAGAACAAAAGAAAAACTATGACCTGGAAAAATCTGTTGAATCTTTGTGGTATTTTAAAGGTAAAGCAACAAAACCCTCAAACACAAAAACAGCTGAAAACGTCTCCAAGAACATCTCTGCTGAAATGGTGTCTCCATGCTGAGGAGGGTTGAGTGTGTAATTTAAAATGAAGATGGAAACATAAAGGATTAAAAAACTAAAAGATAAAATCTCAGTAAAGGAAGGACTTTTGTTGTGGCCTGAATGTTTAATGTAGATTTAATGTAGTTTTATTATATTAAGCTGCAGGTTTCAGGTATTTAAGATGTTGAATGAACAATAAACTGGGAGGATCCGTTTGTTTCCTCCTTTATAATTAAATCAACCAGACGGACGAGTTCCGACAGCCCTGACTTTCTGTTTATGGAGATTTTCTTTCTCTGAGTTCATCATGATGGTCTGTAATTATCTCTCTGCATAAGAATCCAGTCAGACTGAACAAATCTAATAAATTTCAGTCTGTTAGATGTAAAATGTGCTTTTTAATTTTAGGTTTAGTCGATTTTAATGTAGACTTTCAGGAGCCTCATGTTGTTACATACAGACATCAGACATCACTCCAGTCAGCTGATTCTACTGAAATGTCAGATAACAGAATAATTTCTCAAGAACACAAACAACTCTTAACTCAGTGAGAAATTAGTTCCAGCTTCTAAAATATCTTTATTAAAACAGATCAGTGTGTTTCTGGTTCCTTCTGTTAGATGAAGGAATAAAATGATCCACTTTATGTACAGAAACTTAAATGCTAGTTGCTTAGTTTGGGCTCTAAATCTGCTGCTGTTGAGTTTTTAAATGAAACAGCAGCTTTGATAGTGAATAATTATTCTCTGAATTCTGACTCTCAGGTGCTGTTCTGTCTCTGGACTGTTATGTGTGCACCACCAATGAAGAACGTAATCAGATTACTCAGTAGCGTCAGCTGCCGCTCGACACCTGCATGACTGTCGTCGACACGTTAGGTAACAACACCTGAAACACCAGCATCAATATAAAAACTGCTGCCTTATATAGTTAAAACTGTAGAAAACAGGTTTTAGTGTTAAACATCTCCAGTGTGTTTCTGAGGGTCGTCCAGGTACCTGAAGACCGTCGTGTTCCAGTAGAGCCACCTGCAGAAGAGCTGCATCCACTGCATCAGTCGACTCGGACAGAAACAGAAACTCTGAACTGCTGCAGCCACAACTTCTGCAACATCAGTGGAGCTGATTCAGTTTACATTCACACAACACTGCTGCTGCTGACTGGGTGTGTTTTACTGAACCATAACCTGCTGTGATATTCCGATATATAACGTAAATACAGTTTATTAGATGTGCTGCAGTTATATATTCCAGTATTTATCATATCTATATATAATTGTGTGTAAATATGATAAATACTGGAATGTATGATTATTTATATTCCAGTATTTAACATATTTATGCTTCTTACTGTAACGAATCTGCATTCAGGCTTTTAGCACTTACATTTATATTCATATAAACTGAAACCTCAGCAAACATAACACTTGTTAATGACAGCAGAGTGAGCTTCTGCAGCTGATGACGCATTAAAGGGTTGATAAAATACTGAGATGGATTTTTGCTGATATCTTTTGATATTCTGCTCATTTTTGCTGATATTTGCACATATTTTTCTACTTTCTGCAGAGAACATCTGGTTTCTCCTGTTGTGATTTTAACTTTATTTTTTCCCCACTGTGCAGACATAAAATGCTTTTCAATGGTACACACTGGCTGTGCAAAATAAGAAAAGTACTTTAACATTTTCCGATCTGTAAACGTTTAACCTGACAGACGTCATCTGAGAGTCAATTTTCATTTTGGGTGGATATCCTTACTTTAAATAGCCACAATGATGCTGAGATCATCATTCATTCCAACTACGATGAACTTTATTCAGAAAAATGTTGTTTTTCTTTAACCATCACACAGGTTTAACTCTTCTGAATGTCAGTCTTTGAAGGTAATACTGATTTACGGAACAGATGACAGGAAAAAAGTCCCTCCATCACTCAAATGTAATTTATGTACTGGAGGGTTTTTAAAGAGCCCATATTTGACTTTTGGTGGGTTTTCATTTTCTTTGGTGTCTTATAGCTTTTTTGTGCAAGTTAAAGGTCTTAAAAAGCCAGAAAACATGATTGTATTTAGAAAACTCTGCTCCTCACCCGTCTTAAACACCTGGTTTGAAGTGCAGGCTTTTCTTCTGTTACTCATCGACATCATCATGTAACACATTTACAAAATACTCACCTGGTTGCTGGTTCGGTGTTTCAGAGGAACGGTGCAGCTGCAATGTAAAGTACGAGAAGAATAATGTGGTTTTTTTAAAACATTGAAGCATGAAAACATTTTCTAGTTGACTCTAAAAAAATAATTATGAACCTGTAAAAAAAATATGAGGCTCTTTAAAACAGAAATGCTCATTTAGATGGAAACTAAAATGCTGAAATACAAACTGTAAAACTACAGAAGCTGCAGGTATAAAACAGATCAGAAGAGGAGAAAGTGATTTCGTCATTATTTTATTTCATTGTTTTTTTCCTCCTATTTGACAAGATGGCTGTTTAGCCCAGAAGACAAAATAAAAACCAGTGTTTACTAGTACGAGTTCTGTACAATTGACCAGTGATACACACCAGTATAGCTTACAATATACCAACATGAGCAGATTTACGCAACAACGAGGAGATAAAATAGATTGTTTTGTTTGTTTTGATTTTTTTTTTTTTTTACACTTTTATCCCCATAACACCCAGACATCTGATAGTTTCTTTGCTGGCTAAACATGGGAGTCACTTCTGGGTAAAATAGGATTAAAAAAGTTAGGATGTTTTTTTTTTTTTAAATGTGTTTTTGGTGCTGTGCAAATAAGCTCTTCTCTGTACCAGTATATCATGCTACACCAGTACAGTCACCAGTATAATTTATATAGCAGGAAGTCATTATGTGGCTCCATATTAACACATGTGATCTGCTGTTTTCTCAGTTCAGTGTTTTGTGTCTGCAAGACAAGTTCCAGTCATGTGGTTCCACATTTCATGTGTTTGTTTCCCTGGGGATTGTTAGTAGAAGGGACATTTTAAATCGTTACACCTGACGGAAACTGGGACACAAAGGTTCCAGGTGGAGGTTTGTATGTGTCACTGGTGGGTGGTTGGACAGGTAAAGGCGTGACACTCGTCTCATATGAGGAACATCTGAACAATATTGGGACTAAAGAAGAAAGAAGTAAAGCTCAGTGACCAGTCTGAGACATGAGAACCTCCTCTTTACACCGAACCATCAGAATCCAAGACTTTCTGATTTCTGATCATCAGTCTTTGCTGGGATTGAATATCTGCTTGTTTTCAGCACAGAGGAAGGAGAAGGAGAAGGAGAAGGAGAAGGAGAAGAAGGAGAAGAAGGAGAAGAAAACAGCTCAAAACAACACAAAAAACATGGAGCCAGCCAATAAAAAAGGTTAGTTTACCCAGACAGAGTTGGATTCTTCACATTTGGAGTCTTTAAAACCTGCTCAGAGAGGAGCTGAGGAAGACTGAGAGGAAGGAGAAGTGAGTGAACCAGGGAGGAAGGAGGAGGATTGCGTTTCCTGGTCCTCCCTCCGTCTCCTCTGCAATTTGAGTCTATAAATAAAACCTGGTGAGACGGAGGGAACCCAGGACTGGATGGAGACCAAGAAAAGACACAGTTACTCTGAGTTTTTAGTTGAACTTCCACCTGAACCGGAGAGAAAACATCTGGTTTGTTCTGAGGCAGGAGTTCGGAACCAGCCGTCATTAACGTACTGATGTAAAGTCCGTCCTCTCTGTGAAGCTTCATGCATGGTGCAGATCGATGGTTCTGCTTAAAAGCTGTAAATCCACTCGATGTCCCTCCCATTGATTAACCTTCTGACTGGAATCAGACTGATTCCTGCTTTCATCACTGTGTTCCAGTCCAAAGAGAGCGAAGCTGCCAAGTCCCTGATTCAGGAAGTGTTTTTGCTCTGTTATGTTGATAAAGTCACAGTGGTGAGATTTTAATCCCAGATTCTGATGATTCTCAGGAGTCTGTAGCTCTGCACTGCCAACAGCCTGATGAGGCTGCTGTTGGTCAGCTCGGCCAGCGGGGGGCTAATGTGGGCGGGACTGGGCCATCATCTTGAGCCGTGATTGGTCGATGACGTCCAGCAGGTTCTTAGCGTCGACGGCGAGAGCGTGAGCCGCTGTTAGCATCTGCTTCTTGTAGTCTTGCTGCAGGCTGAGACGGAGACAGATAGAAAAATGAATAAACAACACACCTTTACCAGCAGGGTCATGTTCAAGATACAGAGTGTAAAAATGTGGCGCTCCCTGGTGGCAGCATCAAAAATGAAAATTTTCTGGACCGATTACTGTCACTTAAAATTTCACATGTTCCCTCCCTCTGAAACTGTTGGTCCTTCCTAAAGACTATATATATTATATACTATAAAACTCAGACTGCACAGAACAAAGTATTATATTCGTGTTATTCACCTAATTAATGTGCCCTTGTTATATTTCAGCTCAGTTTTAGAGTTTCTGCTGCTGTTTGGAGGATCTTGGCTCTGCTTCTGTCTTACTACTATTCCTGAGGTTTATTCTTATTAAAGATTCTTCTGAAGCGATTTTCATTGTGTAAATCGTCCTGCAGCTTTGGGAGAACTGAATAAATATAAACCAATAAATAACTAATAAATTAAATATATAAACATGCTGCTTGGTTAGGAATAGTGTGCTATGACTGTTGGTAGCGATTCGTCGTACGATTTTTCCAAAAATCGTAAAAAACTGTGTTAAAATTGTCCATAGAAATGGATGGGAAATCATCTGGACAAGTGCCAAAACCAATCATCTTTGGAACCCTGTAGCTCTGGAAGACTTTACGTTTTACGTTTTTTATGCAGCTTAGGTTTTATGAACTTTTAGAAAATTCAGATTGAACCCTATTTAATGTATTTTATGAAGCTAGCGGGTGCTAATGGTTGTAGCTGGATGAGTTTTGTTGATTCTTGTGCATATAAACATTTAGGTTGAAAATGAAGATGAAGGAAGCAGGAAAGTGTGACCGATGTTTGCTTTGAGATTCTGGTTCTGTGGTGGTTCTGAAAGGTTACACACAGAACCTTTAATGAAATTATAACATACAAATGAATGACAAGAGGGGGAAATGTAAGACTTGATATATGATGATGTTGTTGGTATGTATAGTCTCTTTGTGTCTGTACCAACCTGGTCATCACATATTGTTGGGCTAACTTCATTTTCCCAATCAGCTCTGCCAAGTCAGAGTTCAGCAGCTTCTGGGCCATTTCAATCTGTGGAAGAAAACTCGTCATTCATTCATTCATTCAGCTGATGATAAAGACAATGATAAATCATTTCCATATGTTTGTATTGTGTGTGTATGAGTTAGTGTGTCTTTAGACCTCTCTGTGTGTGCTGGCAGGAAGTTGAGGTAGAGTCTCATCCACTGTGGCCAATAACGTCCTCAACGCCAGACCCACATCCTAAAAACACAACAACACACACATTCAGTTACACCTGATAATAACTTCATACAAAAGCAGGATTCCCACATTTGGTTTAAAGAACAGATTGTCACCTTGACCATGGGAACGTATTCCTCTGGAGGCGCCGGCTGAATCCTGCTCGACATCTCGATCACAGCTTTGACCAAACCCGTCACGTTCTCATACACCTTGTCGTTGGAGCGGTCCAGGTTGGCGGTGGGAGGCGGGCTGATCTCCTGAGGCTGCAGCTGACCAATGACAGGACAGGAAGCAGTGAGTAACGGGTTCAACGAAGGAACAAAATTATATATTCAATATATTCAGGACAGAAGTGTGACGACTGACGGTGGCAGAAAACCAGCAATGACATTCCCAAATGATTCATTACCCGAGTGTTTGTATGAATCCTGCAGGAAAAAAATGTTGATTACCCAAAGACTGGAGTCATGAGTAGATTAATGAAGAAGTGAGTGAGTGAATGAATGAATGAATTAATGAATATCTGCTGGTTATGCTTTGATTTTAATCATCTGAACCCCAAAACCTGTTAGCCGGTTTGTCTTCTTTAAAAAAACAAACAAACAAACAAAAAACTTAAACTACAACATTTATTAAAGGTAGAAACTGTAAAAATACCAAGAATTATTGAGGGAAAAATAGCTCGAACCTTAATTCATTTACCTGTATTTTATACAGGTTTTTTTTTTAAACTCAAAAACAAAACCTACTGGATCAATAAAATAAATGCAGTATGGCTCAGATATGAAAAACAGAGGAGAAAGTTGTTGAAGATACATTCAACATGGTGAAACATCTTTCTACAAAAACACTAGAAATGTAAATAGTGTTTTTTTCTAGTGTAAATGTTCCATTTTTCCATTTTGACTCCAACTTGTTATTTCAACTTTCATTTTTTTCTTTTTTTATGATTTATGGCATTCTCATGTTGTTATATTTCATAGAAGATATTTCCGAGTTCTCTCTACTTCTTCTTGGTTGTTATGTCTGGACTTTATATTGCAGTGAAAAATGAACCACAGTGAAGACAAACGAGACAGGAGCAAATAAAGCACAGAAACTGTTTGGGGTTCATAAGGTTAAAAAACTAAAGAGTCCTAACAGACGAATGTTATTACGGTTAGTTCTCTATTCTGGCCACTAGGTGGCAGTATTACATTGGCTGTCCTATGCAGACCATAGATCAGGATGAATTTATTTCAGACCAGATGAGGAGAATTGACATATAAATATAGTGACATAAACCAGCCTCTTCTTTTCTTTTCTGCTTCCCATCATCTTCACTGTTTTTAACATTTTGAATATAAAAATCTTCTCTTGTCTGAATCCATGTATAAAATCTAGTCTCATCTAAACTCAACCCTCTGCCCTCTAATCATAAATTAATTTAACTCACCAACTACTGTGAAAACATATCATAGTATTCTGAAACATCATTCTGTACATGATGTCCTTCTACAACCACTTGAAAACAAAGGTAATGTTTCTATTGTGGCCTTAAAGAACAAACAGATGATGGAAAAACATCCCAAATGTCATAAAAGGAGGAAAAAGTGAATAAACCTCACAGAGAGAAGCAGAGAAGACCTTAAAGATTTTCCATGTAGCTTAGAAAACTGTGGATTTAGTGCTTAATTAGTTCAAAATGTCTTCTATAAGAATGAAACCAACTAGATGTGAATGTTAGAGGGAGATGGATAGAGGAACACTGACAGCAGGATGATTTCAAGTGTTTAAATGTTGTGATTGGTTGGAATCAGGGATCTGATGGATCGAATAAGACGAGGACCAACAGAGAGCACACTCATGAGCTGCTTACCCGCCAGGGCTACAGGTCAACATGAGGCAGAGTGCAGGAGGAGGAAGAGGGAGGAAGAGCAGCCAGAGGAAAGAAGATAACAAGTATTAACGTTCTAAAACATGCAGTGTGCACATTAGGTCAATGCAGTATCCTTGCATGAGCAGTTACAGGTTTTAATACAGCTGCTGCGTAAATTTATAGTGTTATGTTGTGTATTTGTTGTGTTTATGAGCACCTTGACTCCGTCGTTGTAACTGTCTCCAGTACTCAGACAGGCCAGGCCCACCTGGCTCTGGGCTCCGGGTCGAGGAGGCTTCTTTGGGGGCGCTGCATGCTCTGCAGGAGAGCAAATAAAATACGAATTACTTCTACTCACAGTTTTATAGGCACTTGGAATGTGTGGACTGATTCTGTTTTGGTTACTGAGCAGCTCGAGTATCATAAACTACAACTGCATTATTCTGGATGTTACACTTTTCATCTATCAAATATCTCATTTAAAAATTAGCCAAAAATAAACAGTTTGTACCAGAATCAGATCAGAAACTGTAAAAACTGAAAAAAATGTTAGATTTTAAACTTTGCAACGGTCCTTGAACTCATCATGTGTGATTAAATCAGGAAAACTAACAATTATTGGCTTAAAATTGTGATATTTCATCAAGATAATTCTATTTTACATGTCTCATTTAAAGAATCACATAAAATAAACTGTCTGCACCAGAGTCTGAACTAAAAAAAAAAAAATTCTGAGCTTTTCTGCACAAAAGATGAAGCCATGAGTGAATCAGTGGCAACCAGCAGTCACAAGACAAAAGTTCTGGGACTTTTCGGCTAAACTGGGTTGAACTGCAGGTTGTGCATAAACAGGGCAGATAGAAGACAAGTGTGGAATGAATTACGGAGATTGAGAGGAAAATAAAAGTAATAAAATAAATGTAGTATGGCTCAGAAACAGTGAGGAGAGGAGCAAGTTGCTGGAAGATACATTCAACATGGTGAAACATCTTTCTGCAGAATGTCTTTGTATTTATTTATTCTAGGCTTTTTGGATTTTTTGTCAAACTGCACAAAAGACATGTTTGGGTTCTCTCTACTTCTTGCCATGGTTCTAGTTTTAATAGCTTAAAATCACATTTTGTCATCACCTGACGTCTAACTGGTTTTGGACAAAATGCAGCTGTAACGTAAACTCTCCTGCAAACACTGTGAAACCATTTCAAGCTGGATGGTTTTCTATTTTGTATTTTCTATTCACGCTGTGAGCAACAACATATTGAGCCTGACATGCTGTCTGAGTCCATATAATCAGAGGTCGGTTTGCTCACTAGCCAGCTGCAGAGTTCACAACCAGATTTGTCAGATTGTGGCAACAGACTGTAAACTCTGCAGACAAACATCGACAGAAACACTGACATGGAACAAAGCTGCAGATTCAGAATGAGTAGAAGGAACAACAGAGCTGTGGAAGGACATGTACAGACTCTGGGAGATTAGAAAAGAGAATAAAACTAAAGTGGTGAAGTAATTACGGAGGGCCGGTCTATTACCTGGTTTGCCAACAGGCTGGTATATGTGCTGGTTTCCTGTCTGCACAAACAAACAAACAACAAACAAAACATTGGGTTAGCAAATGAACATCCCATATATAATCAGAAGCTTTGCAGGAAATTAGAACTTCACAGGCAGAAACCACCAGCAGCCTGAAAAATGTAGGGAATCCAAGTTAATGTTGTTGTCACACGACACCAAGTCTCAATGTGAAAGTTTCCAGCGGTGTGTGGTCGAGCTTTGTGTTACTGATGCTAACAAAAATATTCTGAGTGACAAAACAGTGTTTCCTTTGTTAAAGCTCCGGTTCAGAATCCTGCAGAGAGTCTTCATGATTTGATGCTTGTGAGCAGAAAATGGTGCCACAAACTCTCCGAGTGGTTCCAGACCCACATATTTACTTTGTTGTATTATTCCTGCATCTTTGTTGTTTTCTCTGTGTGAGAAAACTGCAGTGAGGGACTGGAAAGCCTCGGTGCCGTCGCAGTGTTGAGGTCTGACAACCACCGACACCCAAAAATACTCCACTACTGCAATTTACACTCACACATGCACGCACAAACGAGGGAGATTTTCCCACCACAAACCACAACCATTCAATGGGAGGAGGAGGACAAGCAGCGAGATGAATTACAGAGACGGAAATATCTTCAGACTGCTGCAACAACTTCGGCTGGCATCAACAGGCAACTCTGGAGAAGTTTGGATAAAGTTACACAGAAGCTCTGATAAACAACATGATTTACAAATCAGTGGAGAGAAACATTAGTCTGTTAAAAAGAGAGAAGGGATGAAGTTAGATTGTAGCACCACCTGAGTGTTAACAGCATAAAAGCAGCAGCATGTTCTGCAGGAGTCGCTGTGCAAATCACTGCTATTATATCACAGAGTGTGATTTAAAAGATAATGTGTCTCTCCTAAGTGTACATAAAAGCCAAAAAAATTATGTCTTCTTTCACATACAGAAAAACAACAGTTTGGTCACAAGAAAATATGACAAAACAATCTTTGTCAGGTTAGAACAGTTCTTTTTAAAAAGCATCGCCACAATTACACCATTTATCAGATCCAGAAAATGTAAAAACTGAAAAATTGGTCAGATTTTAAACTTCATGACGGTCCTTGAACTCATCACGTGTGACATGCGACTCCAACAGGAAAATTAACCAAACCTTGCCTTAAAACTGTGATATTTTATCAAAAATAATTTTATTTTACGTGTCTCATTTTAAAAAATCACCAAAAAATAAACAGTTTGCACCAGATTCTGTAAAAAACTAAAAATTCTGAGCAAAGGTGAAGCCATGAGTGAATCAGCAGCAACCAGCAGTCATGTGACAAACGTTTTGGGATTTTTCGGCTGAACTGGGTTGAACTGCAGGCTGTGCATAAACACAGCAGATAGAAGACAAGTGTGGAAACAAATTAGGGATATTGAGAGGAAAATAAAAGCAATGAAATAAATGCAGCATGGCTCAGAAACAGTGAGCAGAGGAGCAAGCTGGTGGAAGATACATTCAGCATGGTGAAACATCTGTCTAGCTTATATCTTTGTTTG
Organism: Chromis chromis; assembly: GCA_900302755.1. Lineage (NCBI taxonomy): Eukaryota > Metazoa > Chordata > Actinopteri > Pomacentridae > Chromis > Chromis chromis. The sequence continues at coordinate 2,334 of OMNN01062535.1, read as the reverse complement.
TATTGATTCCAGGCTTTTTAAACTGTGTCCTACTGATAGAAGACATTTTGGAGTTCTCTCTCCTTTTTCTTGTTGTTCTGTTTCCATAGAGGACTGGATTACAGTGAAATATGAACCACAGTGAACAAAAATGAGACAGGAGCAGAAAACAGACAGAAAGTCTTTGGGGTCAAACTGCAAAGTGGCTGTTTTGCAAACCAACAGTAGAAAATCCAAAGATGTTCAACTTACGATGATATAAATACATCGGTTTGCGAAAACTGCATCTGTTTGACATTTGTGTCTGAAAATGACTTAAAACTCAATAATCAAAATAGTTGTTTCTAAAATTTAACTCATTTCATAATCATTACTTAATGAATAGTTTCAGCTCTAACACTGGTCAGATCTCCCTCTCATGGAGCTTGTCACTGTATTAAAAACACAAACAGACCAGTAAACTACAGACCACCAGTAAGAGACTGTGGGCAGAAAACTAAAAACACAACTTGGTTTTCTGGCAGCAGTTTTCTATTAATATCCAGTGATGCTGTGAGAATCCTTTGACCCCACATCTCTGACCAACAGGTCATTTCCTGGACCAATCTACTCTGCTCCAATCAAAACAAACAAAAACCAAAACATGGACTTCTGTCATCAGACATCCTCCCCTTAAAACACAAACAGTTCAGAAATAAAACTTCCCCTTGGGGTGCAGATGATTCTGACGTACAGTCCAGGAAGCTCAGCTCTGATCAATCCACCGAATAATAAACAGATGAAGCAGAGATCAGCTGCACTAATGAACAATAACTCACCGGTGGTTGGAGTCCACCTTCTTCTCTGTCCAGACTTCCTCTAGAACTCCTCGAGTCCGGTTTCTACGCAAACACAAATATCACAAACATTAGATCTCCATATATCAGCAGTATTTAAACCTCTGAACCCAAATAAGGCATTTTATCTCTAAAAAATCATCCCATTCACACCATTAATCGGAGTCACAAACTGTAGAAACAGAAACTTTCTGATGATCCTTGAACTAATCACATATAATGTGTGGTTCCGTTGGAAAAATGAAACAAATCTAAACTTACAACTGAGATATTTTATTAAAATCACTCGTTTAGAAATGCTGCGACCAAAAGTCACATGACAAAAACTCGGGAACTTTTCGGCTGAACTGCAGCTGCTGGACTTTAGACTGCAGTGAAAAATGAACCACAGTGAAGAAAAATGAGACAAACACTCCGTGAAAGTGTTTGGGGTTGAGAGGGTTAAGTTCAGAACTGGTCATATTTCAAATTGCAATCAATTAGAGCTCCAGTGTGACAGATTCAAAGATCTGTAATTACAGTAACAGTGAGCCTCATTGCATCTCTGTTTGTGACTTTACAAGTAAAATTAGACGTTTTTAAACTCTGTTATAGCCTACAGTCAGCTCAGTTCTCATGCTGGAGCAAACTCAGTCTCTTAACCAGGCAGATTCACTGATTCACTTAAGATTTTCAAATCAACTTCTCTGAACAGATTCAACTCTCCAAATCTAAATGAATCCAAAGCCTTAAAATGCCTGAATGAAGAAATGAAAAGCTGAGCAGAAACCAGCAACATGTCCAGTCAAACACTAGACCTCAGACAAAAGCAGGAACAAAAGGTGTAAAATCCAAAACTCCAAACAACTTTTTACACTGTTTTGCTGCCATTAAAGTCCCACAAACAAAGTCAAAATAAAAGCTCCACAAGCTTCCACACTGATCCTCACATACCAGTTTTCCGAGGCAGGACTTGAAGACCAGCATTGCCATCGAGTTCATCAAAGTTTCCTGATGAATCTTTTGTGTCCGACTTGTGTGAGGTGTTTTGTCTCCGCTGCTATCTCCTGATCTTACAGCTCTGTCTGAATGTTTTCCTGAATCGAGTGAAGAGTTCAGATTGAACTCAGCTTCCTGCCTCCAGCTCACTTATATCTGAGGAGGATGAAGCAACGCTGCCAACCAGCCGTCAGTAGTGCAGCATGTCTTCCCTGCTTTTAAAAAAAACCTTCTGCCTTCTCCTCCCTGAAGTGACAGTGTTATAAAAACCAGCCTAAACACACACTTTCTCTCTCTCTCTCTCACACACACACACACACACACACACACACACACACACACACACACACACACACACTCACACTCACACACACACACACACACACACACACACACACACACAGAGTGAACGCCTCCTCAGCTTTTCAGTAATCTTGTGTGTTGTCAGTTAATGGTTTGGGTCAAAGACAGACTGTCAGACTCTGTAAGCCTATCATTAGCCTGGAATTCACACAGGCCACACCTGCCTACAAACTCTCTC
>OMNN01062532.1:0-16706 GCA_900302755.1 Chromis chromis | reverse complement strand
ATCGCCGTGCTGTTGCGAAATAAAGCAAATCAAAGCAAAAGCAAATTGTTAAACAATTATTTCAAAATTGTTGTGGCTGGTAAGAACATTGAATGGCCGGTAGAATTTTCCAGCCACAGTGGCTGGTGGATGAAAAAGTTAATTTCCTGCCCTGGTGAAGACTGACTTGAGGAACAGGCTGCAGGGGGATCACCTGGCTGCATGCCTGCAGCTGAGCATTAATGGGCCACCTTTGGTGAGGACTCCATGCGTTTTCCTATATGCAAAGCACCTGGAGAGACAGATACAGCTGGCAGACATTAAAATCACACCGAAGAAGAGAAAGCTCCAAGAAATGGAGCTGGATCTTGAGATCAAACGCAGGACACTCAGGAAACTGGACCTGGAAATCCAGAAACTAGAAAGAGAAGTGAGTATTTTAGAGCACAAGTAAGTGCACAGTAACCAAGTTCTTTGTTAATTTTGCTCTCTCTATTCCAGGATCTAAGCAACCAAGAAAGGAGGACTGCCTAATAACATAAAAAAAATTCAACTAGAAAACATTGTGGTGTCCTCTCTTTTTCATGAATGTGAAGTAGAATTTTAAAAGGGAACCACCAATGCTAAACAAAATGCACACACAACAAAAAGTAACATTTAGGATCTTTTATTAACTAAAGAGATGCTAAATCCAAAAATTAAATGAAAAAACGTGCAATATACTGCTCCCTGACGAGTCTGCCATTGTCACGGTTAGTCAGAACCCAGAATACAGACACAAGACACAGATCTGCTAGACTGCAAGTACTATTTATTTACAAGTTGGTAAGAACAAAAATGTTTGAAACTAAGGACAATGACTGAACTGAAAATAACTCAGACTCAATGAAGAATGCAAAACTAATAAACTCACAAACTAAGGGAGACCCGCAAAAGGCAGAGTAAAACTAAAAGCGAACAGCTTCAAAACAAAACTTAGCTGCTGATGGGTTCAGGGGGCTGGACTGAGCAACCAGAGTCCACAGCGGACACAGAAGCAGGAGGCAGAGTTCGGAATCAGGGGTGGCTGGGCCAAATGGAGCAAAAGACAAGGCTTGGCTCCGGAGCATGAGGTGGCCTGTGGACCTGGTTGGATGGAGTGGTTCAGTAGCTCGTCACAGCTGAGGCAGACAGGAGGCAGGAATTGGCTGGCTGATCCCAGAACTGAAGGCAGAATCAAACAGATATTAGTAACAGTACTACTATCAAGCAACAGCAAAAGATTTAGGCCTGCAGGTCACTGGCACAGTAGCAGAGTCTACAAACTGGCACCCTGTGCTGTCTGCACCCAGCTTAAATAGCAGGAGGCAGATAATCAAGTGCAGGTATCGCCTCCCATGCAGCTTCCTCCACTCCTGCAATCAGCACACACTGCCACACCCAGAGAGAAAGGAGGAGTGAGAGACAGGCTGAAGCTGTCCACTAGACAGGGGCCCTGACAAATACACACTGTGCTATACACAGTGATACAGGGTAGTCCTCCTCAGAAGGAAACATCATGAACCGGAACAAGGGTGAGACTATTTATTCAAATTATGTCTGCTACTTCAAATGTTACATTTATTCTGCTGTAGGTAGTAAATAGATACTCTTATAATTATTTTCACAGACTGCGCTCACCTCGCAATGAGGACTCACTACATATTTAGTTAAAACTCTGGCTTCAAGTCCAGATTTGGAAAATGCGTAGACTGACGTCCTTCTATGTAAGTATCCTGTTTTAAATTTTTCTAAATTTCCCGACTTCATCAACGGCAACAAAAGCTAACAATAGCTGGAAATAGATTAAAAAAAAGAAGCTAATAATGTCCTCATTTAACTGTTTTTCAGGTGCCTGTAAAGATATTATGAAACCCTAAGGAGGAAACGAGCGGAAGCCATGAAGTCTTCTTCCCAGAGTCACCAGAGAAGAAAGAGAGTAAGCTATATTAGTTTTATTCATTACATTGTATGTTTTATATATGATATGAGTAGAATATTATTGCTGGTCCCTATGACATTAATTTTCTGCTACATTAGTAAATGTATTAATTGAGTGGTATTCATTTTCTTTACTGATTCTGTTCACAGCTGCTGGATGCAAGGAAGACTGTACTTGCTCCAGATGAAGTGGACTGATAGAGGGGCATCACAACTTGACATGATGTCAGATGAAGAGGATGGCAACATTGACGGGGTGTATGGGTGGATAGTTCAGCCTCCACACTTCCACAGCCAGGAGCTAGCTAACTTGTGTGCTGCTCTTCAGGGTTGAGGCTGAGGTGACGTACACAGCGCCACATCAGTCGTCTACAAAGTGGACAACCATTGGATCGAATGTCACCAAATCAATACGACCCAGAAGCAGCAAAAAGACACTTTAAGCCAGATCTGAGGCCCAAGCTCCTGGCCAGTAGTTGGCAGTGATGTGTTGTGTCCCAGTCCAGGGAAACAGACCACAACTTGCCACAAGCTCCATTTCTGATTATTTACGGCACGGGCAAACTTGGAGTTCACAGCCTGTAAACTGCTGATAACTGCTGGGAACTTGGTAGGTTTTCGGGCCATTCACAGGGCCAATAATCAGGCTTTTCATGCAGTGAGAGGTTCGGATGGATCCACCTTTCCCCCTCGCCTGAGCCTCTCCAACCAGTTTGCTCTCTTGGTTGATGCTCCTGCACCCTCTGCTCTTCTGGCCCAGGACACATCACTTGTCCACTACGCAACTCCCTGTCTGCCGGCAGCAGGCAGTAATGATGGTGCCTGAAAATGGTGGCTGAAAATCCCACTGGGAAGCCTTCTTCCCGGATCTCGATCCCGCCCGGCACAGGATTCTGAAGGAGGCTGTGCTCCAATGCTCCGGTGGGCTTCTTCACCAGGACCCGACTGGGAATAATCCTTCCAGTTCAGATGCCGCTGACTCACCATCTTCGCCTGCCTGGTCGCACAGTGTGGACTCTGCACTGCCAGCTGTGAGCCCCTTTTCCTCATCCCCTCTTTGCCCCCATCATGTTGATATTGGGTGACAGCATTACCAGGAATATTCGCTTTTTTTAATGCCATCTCGCGCTGTTTTCCTGGAGCCACAGTTTTGGACATAATGGACAAACTTCCCATGTTAATGCATTCTGTTCCATCCTCCATAAACCGAGTGTTAGTCCATGTGGGCTGTAACAACATGGCTCATCTGCAATCTCAGTTGACAAAAAATGATTTACTGACCTCTTTAGCCTTTTAAAATGTTATGGGAAGTCTGTTTTAATCAGTGGTCCTTTACCAACGCTGTCCCATGGCGCAGAACGTTTCAGCAGACTCCTCAGCCTCAACACTTGGCTCTAGTCCACCTGCTGCGCTCTCAATTTTGGTTTCATTGACAATTTTAATCTATTTTGGAACCACCCTTCTTTATACAGGACTGATGGAGTTCACCCAAACAGTTTGGGCAGCTCGGTGCTGGAAGCTAACCTGCAGTATGCTGTACAGTCTGCTCCATATGATTGACTGTTTACACCACACACCCTCTGCTACGACCCCGGTAGCAAATCAGGCCACTAGCTCCCCCGGTTCTCCCCTGGCAGTAGCACACTCGCCTGTTCATTTCACAATTCAATTCAATTCATTTAAATTGTATGTATATAGCGAATATTTACAACATATTCAATTCAATTCAATTTTATTTATATAGCACATATTTACATCTCGTCATCACATAGCACTTATCATTCCAACAATCATTACAAATAGGTATTGCTCTCAGGTGGGATTCTCCATTGTGCGAAGCAGATACCTGCGCCCCCTTGCTGCTTGCTCTGCTGCAGACCGGAGGGCCCTGCAGAGGGAGACCAGAACTGCAGAAAAGATCATCAGTTTCCCTCTGACCCCCTAGAGAACATCGCCAGCTCACACTGCCTCAGCAGAGCAAAGAAAGCACTAGCAGACACATCTCACCCTGGACAGCACTTGTTCAACCTGCTGCCATCAGAGAGGAGATACAGATCACACAAAGGCAGGACCAACAGACTAAAAAACTGTTTTTATTAACTGCTACCTCAATATCCACCCTGAATATTTATTGACTTATTTACCTATTTATCATTCTCTCACCTGTGCAATATCTGTCTCATGTGCAATATCGGTCCTCTGAAACTGCTCTTGTCACTTTTATATTGTTTTCATTATTAACTCTGCAAGGGAAGGGGCGGTGGAGGTTGTGTTTTTGCCGGCATTTGTCTGTTTGTCCGTTTGTTTGTTTGTTTGTTTGTTTGTTAGCAAGATAACTTGAAATGTTATGAATGGATATTGATGACATTTTCAGGAAATGTTGATAATGGGACAAGGAACAGATGATTAAATGTTGGTCATGCTCCATGTATGATGACAGTAAAGCATTCTATTCTATTCTATTCTCAACAGACTGTTGGTACACACATCAACAGTTTCTGGGAGTGTCCTTTGCTTTCAAGGTTTTGGAGCAATGTAGCCCAAGAATTGGGTAAAATTCATTCACTTAAAGTTACAAAAGATTCAGGTCTCTTCATTACGTTGGTCCTGAAGTGCAAACCACATCAACAAATCACTAAACACAACAGAAAATTGAAAAACATGGCAACAAATTGAAAAACACAACAGCAAATTCAGAAACACTTCGGGAAGAGGTAGGTACCAGTGAGCAACATGAGACTTCGCTGATTGGAAGACAGTGCCGCTAGGCTTTTGAACCAGAAGTTATTCTGCCTTTTGCATTTCATGCCAATGAGCGGAAAAGACAGAGGAGAAAACTTTACAGTTTTTCACTATTGCTAAAACACAACTCTCTAAACCAAATGACCAGTTCCCTAAACACAGTTAACATGTGAAATGTGTTTATACTTTTGGCAAATTGGGGCTAGTTTTATTAAGACACACGTTAAAACACATGTTGCAAAAACCTCTGCTCAAATTCTCAATCACTAAACACATTTTGCACATTGAAGCTCATGAGATGCAGAATGCTAGCCACAGTCAGCAAAACTTGAACACAATGAACACACCATCATTAAACACAACCACTCAAAATTGAACACACTTCTTGCAAATGATGTGACCACACATAGAGGCCAGTTCAGAGTGGACCGTTTGCTTTCAAAAAGCAACTCAAGATTTATCTATTTAAACTGGCCTTTGTCCCACCTACTATGATTCAGGATTTAATCTGTATGTTCTTATTTCTTTTAATATGACTGTTTATCTATTTATCCTGGATCTACTGTTGCTTTGTTTTTTATTTTCTCTTTTTGTTGTTTTTAAGTGCTCGTGTTGATTATCTCTGCAAAGCACTTTGTGACTTTGTGCTGTGAAAGGTGCTATATAAATAAACTTTACTTACTAAACTTTACTAAAATAAGTGCAGCATTGTTGTGCTTCATTTCTGTTGCATCAAATTTGGTGGAGTTGATGTTTTAGAACAGGTTCAATAACATTGGTGTCACTGACCCATTTTTATAAGGCTGTTAATTGCTCCTTAAATTACAGTTTTGAGTAGCCAGAAGCGTTTCTATTCAGTAGAGCCTGGTGTTGTTCATTTTGCCCGTACAGTTGTGGCATGTTACTGACTGAATTTGGGGATATTTTCAGGTGGAAATTTGAAAAGTAGCCCAGGGCTTCAGGGTTTAAAGCCACATGTGTAGAATGTAGAACTTTCTATACTTTGTGACAGTAGAATCATAAAAGTTAGATATACTGAAATTTGTGAAGAACATTAAAATAGTAAACAAAGCTTCAGCCACTTCATTAGGTACACCTCTCTAGTCCCGGGTTGGACCCCCTTTTTGCTTAAGACCTGCCCTATTTCCTTGTGGCATAGATTCAACAAGGTGCGCAAAGATTCTTCTGAGATTTTGGTCCACATTGACATGATAGCATCAAGCAGTTGCTGCAGATAGAACCATGCTGCAGAAATCTGCTATCTTCTATTGTTCATTTCTGATGAGCCTCAGTTTCCTGTTTTTAGCTGACAGGAGTGGCCCCCGGTGTGGTCTTCTGCTGCTGTAGCCCATCTTCTTCAAGGTTTGATTTATTGTGTGTACATTTTTGATTCTTTTAAATTAGATTTGCTAATCTTAAACTCACTTATAAATGTCTAAGTAATAAAGCATCACTGGTGCTTGTGGTTCTTTTTGGGGTTTCTGGCTCAGTAACAGGTGGAGTTTTTGAACTAACAGCTTTTTTATAGGTAACAAAAACTGGATCCTGACTGGGATCATTTCAAGCTCACACTGAAACAGATTCTACAAATACATTAGTCATGCAGTCATGAATAATCTGGTGCTTCTTGTTTTTTTAATGCTTTTATTATGTCTTGCAGTGTCTGTTTGTATTTTCTTGTTGACTTATGTTCTGTGTTTTTATGTATGTAGCTAGAAATGCAGTGATGTATGATGTTGGTTCCTGCTATATACCCGTCCCCATATAAATAAACATGAAATAAAATGCATGCATAAATGGCATGGATACTAATGCTGTATAATCATTGGGTAGAGTAGTCTCTCTATTGACTGGTTGACTTTAGATTGCACTAGTTGTTATTGCATACAGCCTTGCAGCCATGCATATGTGCACAAACCCTGCATACTGAGAGTTTAAAGAACAAAACCAGTGTCATATGGAGTCAGTGGGAGTGACGAATGACTGTAGCGACCTATGCAGTTCCTGGATGTCAAATTGCCAGAAGCTACATTAACTAATGACCCTTGGGCCCTTGTAGAGCGAATGCCCCGCGATGAGCTGCTCCACTAAGGAGGGTCTACTGGGGATCCTCGGCTCAGTTGTTTAGAGTAAAAACCTCTCCACAGGTCCAGTATAGCCAGCGGCGTTCTGTAGTAAATGTTAGCCATGTGAGTTAGTTGTTTCCACTGCCATGGCCTTGTCTTGATTTAATCTGAGCAATAATTAATCTTGTTTCTTTGTTGTTGTTGTTTTATTTACTTCATTCGTGAAGGTGGAGTGAACCCATGACATCTAAAATGCTGATTTGCACATTCCTTGAGAAAGCCTGTCACCTGTCTTCATTTGGCCCAACGATGCTGCAGGGGTGAAAAAGGCAGAACAGACATCCCTGATTATGTACACTGAGGCAGTGGCAGCTTTATGATAGAAAATGATATCCTCTCCATCACTCTGGGGGACTTCCTGCAGTTACTGTCTGTGGATGAGAACATGATGAATGCACACCACTGTAACAGCAACGAATACAGAATAGGCCAGTAGTGTTCATTTGAATATTTGAATAATTCTGCAGTGGACATATTCGTGACTCCACAAAACTTATTTGACCTTTAGTTCTCTTCTTTTTAAAGTCAAACTCACACTGAAGTACATTTTTAATTATTCAGAATCATTAGAGAGGTGAGCAATCTCTTCTGTGGAGTTAATTCTGTCCATAGCATCAAGCTGCGTCAGCTTTCAAAGAAGAATGAGTGTGAGCTGGTAAAAATGCCACACTTCATGTCATGAGACAACAAATGTGTTATGTTGTACAAACAATGCTATAGTGTTTTTGATATGCATGAGCTCAGATTGTGCAAATCATGGAGGCTTTGTGTTCTGTTTACCAACACGGGCGGAGTGAAGCGTGACATTGGAGTTCATAGGTTCACGTACCTCGGAAGTGTTCGGCGACAATCGGCAGCACCTGGTGGCGCCCGGCGGGGACCCTCACGATTGAAAAACAATGAAAATCAGGACATTTTCATCATTTTATAAAAAACAGGACAGACAGCCAAGACAGGACGTGAAAACAGGATGTTCTGGGAAAACAGGACGTTTGGTCACCCTATGAATGAAATTACATTTATTTGTATTTCCTTCAGGTGTTCTTTACAATAATTAGATTATGTGGTCACAGCTTACTGATATTAAACACAGAATCATTTGGTTCTCTTTTCATATCTTCTGACCACTCTACACTTACCTTTACAGTGTATCCGTGGTTTGAGGAGCCATAACATGGAAATTATAGAAAACATATTTTTTTCAGAAAACTGGAGCAGATTTTGGTCAAATAAAATGAAACCTGAATTTCAAGCTTTAAGTTTGAATACCCATCATTTGTAACTGTAAAATGTAAACTAAACAAACATCCTCAAGTTGACAAAAATAAATTAAAATAGAGAGGACTTGTCCCCTGTAGCTACATCCTTGACTGGATCATGGGTTTATCAATTTGAGAATTCTGGATTTTGAGCCAGTACAACCTAAATATGATCAGTGTTATGATCGCACACAGTATTCAGTGGATAAAAACACATTTTCACTACCTTAAAATAGTTAATAAAAAATTAAATTTCACCGCATAGGTTGGTTGTACAAGCAGCTCATCACAACCTACAGTTATGTTTGACTGTTAACCAATCTCTGCCATCAGTCATTGCAGTAAAGGTTCAAAGGCCACGCATGTCAATTTCTTCTGCTCTTGCAAAGATTTTCCTCAGTATCCACATCTGCTTTAACATTTCCTCTGGTCCCTCAGACTTCCCCAGGTTTTAGCTAGAAGAGATACACTGCTGCTGCCTTCTGTGGGTTCAGCTCCTGAGGGTTTCTCCTAATGAACATAAGGTTCAGCAGAGAGCAGAGGAAATCTCCCAAGTGCAAAACACACCATCGCAGAAGCCATTCCCAAGTGATGTGGGAGAGAGAGGGAAAATCAATCAACACAGTGAGGCAATGATCAGGAGAACGAGGGATGTTCTCAAATGGATATTATTCATGGAAAGTGCTTTACAGAACTGGCATAATGCTGTAATACAGATGGTTGTACATACAGTATATTCTATAAGAGAGCCAAAGTGCAGTACCTACATATTTGGTCAAAGTTAAGATTGCATTCTGACATGTTTTACCATAAAAGTAATTGTGCCAAAGAAAACAGCAGTTTACTACAATGGCCCTTAGGTGTGAAACACAACAACACCAGACAAAGCACAAAACCACCAGGAAACACAATATATAAAACACAACAAAACAAAAACTCATAAAAACTATGACAAATACCCTAACACTAACCCTAACCTGAAAGCACCACATTTAAAAAAAAAAAAAAAAAACTAAACACAAAGACGTTTCACACAGCGTGTTTATAGGAGTCTTTCCTCTGACTTGTTTAAATGGTAGCAGACAGCAGCAGGATCAACATAAGATAAGATTTAGCTTGGCACAGAGTGCAACAAAATGGAGTCTGCATTCTGAGCACAGCTTCCTAAAGGCCAACACACACTACAGGATAACTGGGCTGATTTTTGTCCCGATCTCCCCCTTACTTACGATCAAAGCCAGGAAAAGGCCCGATTATCTGTTGTTTGCAAACTACATCGTGTCTGATTCTCCTGTGGTGTGGGGTGTTACGAGTGATTTTGTCCGGTCCGATCCGCTCGGAAGGCCTCAGAAGGAGAGATCGTAAATAATGAACATGTTTAATATTTACGACTATAAATCCTGCAGTGTGTGTGGTTCTCCGAGAGGAGCTGAGCAGCGCAGTGTGTAATGTTTTTTTTTTTACCTTTTATTAATCCCCCTTGGGGAAATTACATCTCTGCATTTGACCCATCCGAATACATGTACTAGGAGCAGTGGGCTGCCGTGGTGCAGCGGGGAGCAGTTAGGGGTTAGGGGCCTTGCTCAAGAGCTCAACTGTTCCAAATGTCCACAGGTGTTACCAATACAGGAAAAAAATGGTGACTGTACATACTGTAGATATTTTACTATTTATATTTTTAATTTGTTTCCATACTTTTTGAATGACCTTTTTAAATGAGACATGAAAATAAAGTATCATCTAGCTTACACCTGAGCTGTTAGAGAGGCCGGCATTTTTGATCAGTCAGAACGGGAAGCTCAGGGCTATTTGTCATTAATTCAAAGCCAGAATATTTATTATTGTTTAGTCTTGGGCCCAACTGATGGAAAAAATAAAATAAAATCCTGTCATTGTGATTGTTAATTATGTCCTCTTTTAAAACATGAAGGCGAACTCTAACTTACTCTTTGACTGAAACAAAACCTAATAGATTTTTACAGCGTGGATTAAATTGTTCAGTCTGAAGAGTGAAATATAAGCACATGTTAACCGTATGAACTTCAAGCTGTTTCTGAGTGCTTTTTTTTGCCAATTTTTCCTCACTGTGGGCTCATTTTTCTCTGCTATAGAAAGTCCTGCATCTCTATGGAAACAGAACAACCATGAAGAAGGAGAGAGAAAGATGTTTCACGCTGAACCACTTGCTACTCTGTGAATACGCTGGCTGCAGGTCAGTCGAATGGTTGCTAAATTTTTGCCATTTTGGTCACAGCTGAGTCGCCAATGGCTCCTCGGTTGCACTGAGGAGCCCAGAATTTTGCAAACTGTTTATTGTTTTTGCAAATTTTAAAAAATATGACATGTCGAATAAAGTTATTTCGATGAAATATCTCAAGTTAAACCTCACATTTTGTTAATTTTACCGCCAGAACGGCATGTCACATATTAGTTCAAGGACTGACAAAAGGTTGAAAATCTAAAGATTCCTTCTGTCTTTACAGTTTCTGGAACTGATAAATGATATGTTTTGGCCATTTTTGTAAAGATAACATATCTTTCAAACCCACCGGTTGGTTTTTGTGTTCAGAGGGTGAAAGGGTAAATTAAGATAAACACTGTAGATGTAGATTTAAGAGGGAAATGCCAAGAATACTTCCCCTTCAATATTTAGAACACTAGCATTTGTCTCTTTCAATAACAACATGAAATAAGCAGAATACTTCACAGAATTTTGCATATATTATTGCAGAAAATGTAATTAGATCCGTATATATTCCATTATATCTTGAATTGTTACCTGGTGCATGAATTTTATGTTTTACTTTTACATTTGCACCATAAACGGATGCTCAAACTGGAGCATAAAAACCCACCAGAATGCAGTAAATGAAGTGTTTGATGCTCAGTATTCAAATGAAGCCTCCTCCCATGGTAAACACTCATATTCATACACAAACCCTCCACATTAAACAACATTCATAGTTTACAGAAGAAGTCAAAAAACAACCAGCAAACTGTTCCTGACAGTCTAAACCCGGCTGAACCTGGTGTCTCTCATGTATTCCTGTGCAGTCAGTGCTGGTGGGTGTAACCTTATTTCAAGGTTTTTCACTCTGCGGAGGAGCAAACTCCCAAAGAAGCTCGACTCTGCTGTTACTCGATTGTTGCTGCTGCCTCTAAACTTTATGGGGGGAATAAATAAACCTCAAGGCACGTCTCGCGGTGTTTATCTCCAACGGCCCAGCTGAATGGGAAATACGGCGGGTTTTCAGCGTATTGGAAATCAAGCCTCGCCGCGCTGTCTCCTGCACAAAGTGGAGCCCCGGCCGATCTTTTAATCACTCTGCCGAAAGAAGGCATTCAAAATAAAAAACGCTAATTGATCCAAACAACGAGGTGCGAGGACAGAAACCAGAGCAGCAGTGCACAGAGCGGAAAGATCTGCATACACAGTGACACAATAGCTTCAGACAGTCTCCATATGGGGCTTTTGGAACCAGTAAAATTGGAAATGAAAGCACAGATGCTGTCGCAATACATCGGGGGATCAGAATTCAACAAAGACTCTCAGAAGTGTCAGGATGTGGCAACAGGACTGCGACTAGTGTTGCTGAGGAGAGGCACCTTCTGACAGCTTCACTTAGTGCATCATCCCTGTTTTTACGGCAGCAAATTATCATATTTCATGTGTCAGTCAAATATGAAAGATGGCTGTTATCCGCCGGCTAAAGCAACAGTGTGAAGTGTTTTTCACTTTCAGATAGATAATCTTCTTTATGAAGTACTTTATGATTAGAGACTTTAATAAGTTTCAATCCATTTAGCCTTCTTAAAAGTAATCAAACTTGGCAAATGCCTCAGTATCCCTTGTACTTATCTTTTAATGGGTTATTTTAATGGGTAGTGCTAATCCAAATATCTAAATTATTATCAAGATGCAGCAATCATATTGATGTTAGACTGTGCATCTGATATATCAGCCTCATCTATCTCTGCAGCCATGCTGAACCCTCTAATTGGCCTCCGTGACCTTCTGCTTTGCACAGGCGGCTGCTGCCACTTAGATGAAACTAACTATTTGAAAAAAAGACAAGTTGCTTTATTTCGTCTCGAGCATGCCGATATTTACTGGCCTGTTTTTAAACTCGTCGTCACATTTATATGATGACTAAAGCTTTGTACTGCCGCGTTTTACATTTGTGGAATAACACGTTTAACTGCTGCTAATGGAAATCATCAGTCACAGTAGCTGTGTTTCCATTTTTATGCACCTAAGAAAGACGTAAAAAAATGGAAACTAATCAATTTACAGTTGCAGTAATGAGGAAAATATTACTGTCCAAATTCAGAATAACACAAACTCCAACTCAAAACTTTGTTGAAACGTCTGTGTTTATGTTGTGTTATGTTTTGCCTGTTTAATTAAAAGAGAACTTTACACATTTATCCCTCATTGTTGATTGGCTATCACTCACATGTACATGTAACCAATCAGGATGTAGACTACGGGTATAATCTTACCATTGGCTGCTCAGCTGACAAGCGTGTTGCTGTTTTCAAAATCCACTTCACTACAGAAAACAAAAACAACAACCTCCTAGCAGCAAACTACCACACTGATGATTCCAAGTCTTGCAGAGGATTCGGATTATGCAGTAAAGCAGCTGTGCTAGTTTTTAGCAATGGATTACGGATTTTAATTACCTTTAATGACTAGTGCTTATCGCCCTGCATGCAAATGTCTCACCATAACTATTCCACACGTCACTTTTTTGAGGAAACACCTACGACGCATCCTTCGCTTTGCACCGCCTACGATGATGATTGGTTTAAAGAAGCCAGAGAGTTATTTTCCTAAGACAAAAGGATAGTGCGGCAAAGCGAGACTACATTTCATGTTTCAGTTCATGTTTCCACAATAACATGTCTACAAATGTTTATACTTTAGTCGGCTAATTTCTGTGTTTCCTTCATTTACATAAAAAAACAACAACAAACATTTAAAACGATTCCTGTAAAAATCTTCATTTTTGGGCCGCTGTTTAGCTCACTGAGTTAAGGCGATACCACATGGGCTCAGTCCCTTAGCAGCGGTCATGAGTTCGAGGCCAGCTCAAGACCATTTTCTGCATGTCACTCTCCTCTCTACCCCCAATTTCACTCTGTGTCTCTCTACCAATAAAATGGAAATAAACTCTCCCTGTTTGCTGTGTTTACACTGCAATAGATTCAGGAGTTGTTTGAGCTCATATTTCACAGTTATGTGAAGTATTCTGCTTATTTCATGTTATTTCTACATTGACAGTTTGCAACTTTATTTACTCTGTAACCCTCTGAACCCTAAAACCCACCAGCGGGTGTGTGAAAGATGTTATCTATACAATAAAATCCCAAAACTACATCATTTATTAAAGCCAGAAACTGTAAAAATCGAAACTTTTTTTTTTAGATTTGCAACGGAGAGTCCTTGAATTAATCATAAATCTACGCTTAAAATCATGATATTTCATGAAAATCACTTTGCTCTACGTGCTTCATTTAGAAATGTACCAAAATAATTACCCGTTTACATCGGATTCTGTTGGAAATCTAAAATTCTACACTCCTCATTGCAACTGAGGAGCCATTAGTGACTTGGCTGTGACCCAAGTGGCAAAAATTTAGCGACTATTTGACTGAACTGCAGTCAGTGTATTCACAGAGCCGCACTGTGAGAAAAGTAAAACGTATTTTGATCAATAAAATCAATGCAGCACGGCTCAAAAATGGTACACAGCGGAGCAAGTTGTTGGAAGATACATTCAGCATGGTGAAACATCTTTATCATGTTGATGTGCAGAGAAGAGTGAAAAATGCAGAGTTTGTAGAAGTCATAAAAATGCATTTTACTTTTGTTTTTGTCTATTTTTAATGATTTATGACATTCTGACTGTGTCATTCTCTGCTTTTTCATGCTGTTTCCATAGAGGTGCAGGACTTTATGTTGTAATGTAAATGAGCCCACAGTGAGGAAAAATAGGACAGGAATGTAAAAAAAAAAAAACTCTCAGAAACAGCTTGGAGTCCAGAGGGTTAATATGTGCATTTTTCTGACTGTCAACATGAAACAATTTAATACACGTTGTTGGAAAAATCTATTTAGTCTTGTTTCAGTCAAAGAGTATGTTAGAGTTCGCCTTCATGTTTTCATACAGGACATGATTAACAATCACAATGACAGGATTTTAAAGAAAAAATCCATCAGTTGGGCCCAATACTAAACAATAATAAATATTCTGGCTTTGAATTAATGACAAATAGCCCTGAGCTTCCCGTTCTGACTGATCAAAAATGCCGGCCTCTCTAACAGCTCTGACATGAGCTGGAATGATGCATATTTATGATTTCCATCTGTGAGTGTGAAGTCATAAATAATGAAACATCTTTTTTCAAAGAGTGGGCCGATGTGTTTCATGGAGATTTTAACAGGTTTGCGAGGCTTCATCAGGATACGCCGCCACTGTCTTTGTCCGGTGGATAGCGATCGCATAATTGATAAATAAAAAAAACATCCAGCGGTGGAGACTCTCATGTGGTAACTGATGCAGAGGGAGGCAAAGTTTCCTCTCGGTGAAGCCCGGCGTGCTTAATTGGGTGTGAAGCCTGTTTTTTTTTAACGACAGTATTACAAAGGTCAGTGTCACTGTAGTCTGAAGCTGCTGAATGAGCAAAGAGCTTTTGATCTCGCTAAGTGCTGCTGTTTGTGCAATGTGCTCTGCCCTCCACATGGGATCTAGTGATAAATTTAATAAATTGATTAATATTATTACAGGAGTTCAGTTGCATAAACCCAGCCTCAGTGCAACCTTGTCCAAACAACACAATACAGCGAGTTCTAAGTGATACAGCTACTTTATAACTTTATTAAAGTCTGTGTAAAGTAGCAAAATATCTTGTTTTGAGTTTCACTGTACAGAAAATTGTTATTAACCATCTTGCTACATTTAAAGGATAAAAAAAAAAATCACATATATAATATTAGATTTTAAAAATGCTAAAAGAAAAATGTAAAAACCCCGCTGAAGAATAGAATAGAATAGAATAGAATAAAAGTACTTTATTAATCCCAGGTCTGGGAAATTGTTTTGTCACAGTAAAGACATATAACATAAAACATAAAAACAGAAGACATAAAGGCAATAGAAACATAAAGTGAACAGAGTGGAGCGTGCAAAAATGACAGTGTGCAATATAATAACGATGTGCAGAAGACAGCTGTCACAGAAGCTGAAATTAACCAAACAAACCACTTACTGTATATAAAAATTGTTTAAACCCTTTGTGAAATCATCTCTAGGTTTCTGAAATAGCAGTTTTAAAGCTTAGTGTAGTGCCTGATTCCTCCTAATTCCCAGATAACCCTAAAACAAGCAAAGAGGTGGAGCCTGAGCTACTTCCCTCTGATTGTGGCAAACTTTCACTTAATGCAGCGACCCCCTTTATTAAGCACATATTTAAACCTTAATACAATTTAAATGGGCGAGTTCTATAAAAATCTACTCCCTCTACAGTTGTCATCAATATGGAAATTAGCTATAGAGACAAAAAAAGGTATTTGTACCAGGCTGTAAACATGTTTATTTCTGCTGTGAAGTTGGACATTTTAACACTGAGGTCTATGGGGAGTGACTGACTTTTAGAGTCAGCCTCAAGTGGACATTTGAGGAACTGCAGTTTTTGCACTTCTGTATTGGCTTCGTTTTTCAGCCCAGGAAACTTGTTTTTAACCAATTTGATGTAACATAAGAAACTGTAGATTTTTTTCCCCCAGAAATATGGTTAAAAAAAATAGCAAGACTGATAATTGGAAAAAAGGTGAATATCAAATAATCGGTTGACCCCTAATGGAAAAAACAAAATTACAAAAAAGCATCCTCAGTTTAATAAAATATGGTGGTTTTTGCCGTTTCTGTAAATTAGTTTATGAGCTTCACTGAAGACTGAAACACATTTTTGAATAAGTCCCAATGAAGCGAACATTGTCCTCATGTCTGATCAGCAGTTTCTATTTTTGTCGTCATGTCTAGACAACAGTAAACATGGCCGATACCAGATAAACAACTCTCAATTTTTCTCTCATAGATGTTAATTCTTTGAGTGTTTTTAGGCATTTGCAAACATCTGTTTTTGTTTCTGTCTTTTTCTCCTGTTTATTATAGCCATGTACACCTATCAGGAATAACATTATGACCACCTGCCTAATATTGTGTTGGTCCCCCTTATGTGGTCAAAAATGCTCTGAACCATTGGGCATGGACAAGAGGACATCTCAGGGTGTCCTACGGGGTCTGGCACCAGGATGTTGGCAGTGGATCCTTTGGGTACTCTGGGTTGAGCAGTGGGGCCTCTGTCAATCAAATTTGTTCCACTGCATCCTGTTGATGCTTGATCAGAATGGGGTCTAGGAAGTTTGGAGGTCAAATCAACATCTTGTGCCATTGTCATGTTCCTCAAGATGTTACTGATTGTTTGATGTTTTTGCCATGTGGTGGGGGGCATTTTCCTGCAGGGGTAGGCCAGTGACATTTGGGATTGCCATTTGCATGAGGGAGTGTGCTTGTTCTGGGACAATGTTTATTTGGGTGTCTAAGTCTCATCAACACGGATGTTAAAATCCAAG
>OMNN01062531.1:0-33509 GCA_900302755.1 Chromis chromis | reverse complement strand
GGAGGAAAGTGACCTGTGTAGGGAGAAAAAATAAAGATACAAAAAGAGGAGTGAGCTAAAAATTCAGCTTTATTAGGAGATTGGACTAATAGACAAGGTTCATCACCTATAATTAGATGCCATTTATTTAGACACTGCTGTCAAAGAAGTACAAAGTGAACCAACGTCCTACAGGAGCGGATAGATGAGGGTTTACATTTCACTTTGCCAGAATAGTCAGTGTCAAGGCATTATAAGGATTCTTACAGAATCCTTAAAAGAAATCTATGGGAGAACGCCCTGCCCCTTTCACCAACAACCTATCTGCATTGTAACAGTAAAACTGAGAAACATCCAACCAATCGTGTTGTTGCACTGACACAAGCATAGTGTTGTGAAACTCTATGCATGCCTAGCACATAAATAATGTGGGGAAAAACTCTTTTTAAACCCTATTTTGCGGATATGACTGGTGATTCTAGACATGCAGTCTTTACGTCCTGGTGACCTTTAAAGTTGCAGTTATGGCTCTTGTTAGCCCAAAATAACGGCCAAGGGTGTGACAAAGATGGCTGCTGCATGGTGAGACCAGGCCTTTGTTTGATTGAACCTTGATAATTATTCAATTAACAGTCAAACCGCCCAGTAAAGACTAAATGTAGAATCCATAAATGTAGGGTGGTAGAGCGGGTTGTCCACTGATCGCAAGGTTGGTGGTTCAATCCCCGGCCCCTCCGCATGCCGAAGTGTCCTTGGGCAAGACACTGAACCCCAAGTTGCTCCCAATGGCAGATTAGTGCCTTGCATGGAAGTCTGTAGCCATTGGTGTGTGAATGGGTGAATGAGAAACACATTGTAAAGCACTTTGAGTACCACTAAGGTAGAAAGGCGCAATATAAGTACAGACCATTTACTATTTAAGCACCAGAACAATAATCTGTCACTTTTTTCTCCAAGTGAGGAAATAGAATATTCAGAGTTTTGACTGCTTGAGGATTCAATCATCTAGAACAGGGGTGGGCACTCCTCGTCCTCGAGGGCCACTATCTTGCATGTTTTAGATGTTTCCCTCTTCCAACACACCTGATTCAAATGATCAGCTCATCATCAAGCTCTGCAGAAGCCTGATAACGATCCTGATCATTTGAATCAGGTGTGTTGGAAGAAGGAAACATCTAAAACATGCAGGATATTGGCCCTCGAGGACCAGGATTTGACACCCCTGCTTTAGTGTGAACATTTATTGTTAATTTTATAATCATATTCCTCTTTCAGTTTCAGATGGACACCAGCTAAAATGACTTGGAGAAGATGTTGCTTCTTTCCTTTAGTTTTTTTCCAATTAGAAACAGTGAATCTGATTTTATTACGCTTGTGTGTTGAAGTCATTTTATTGTATGGATATTTGTGTTTTCAATTCCTCTTTATTTTTAATTATATGGACAACATGGGGGCAGTGGTGGCCTAGTGGTTTGTGAAGCGGACTTGTAATCGATGGGTTGCTGGTTCGAACCCCCGGACTGGCAAGAGGTTGAGGTGGGAAAGTGAGAGATACTGCTTGTCCCAGTCCCAGTCACCACCACTGTGGACCCTTGAGCAAGGCCCTTAACCCCTGACTGCTCCCTGGGCGCTGCACCGTGGCAGCCCACTGCTCCTAGTATGTATAGTTAAGGTTAACTTTGAATAGGATGGGTCAAATGCAGATAAGGAATTTCCTCAACGGGATCAATAAAGGTTAGATTAGATTAACTGCCTTAAAATTGCAAATATTAAGTTGGGTAAAATACTGCCCAACATATTGAATTTCAGTCATGTTTATGAATACATGCATACTAAATACACCTACATGCATACTTATGCAAATACACAGGCCCATGTTTGGGCGTGTTGAGCTTGACAATAACTCATTTAACTTCTCACAAAGTCACCAATGGGGTCTAAATACAACTTTTGTATTAAAATTACTAGATTTCAGCACCAGGTTTGTGAATGGTTGAGCTCTCAGCGAGGTGACGGAGTGCTCCATCTTCCTGAACATATCATCTTTGGTCGGCACCCACCACTGACGTTCCTGTCGGCCGTTGGACAGGCAGCTCGTACGCTGGGCTGTGCCTGCCTGCTGCCTGCCTTCCCCGTGTGTGATCCGAGCTGCAGTCGTCGCGGTTCTCCACTTAGCTTGCTAGCCGTGTATTATTTTTCTCCTCGGAAGACGAAGCCTGTACAGGAACATATCAGGTCAGTACTAGCTCTCGTATTTCTCTCCGTTCGCGGCTGCCGAACAGGAGAGTGACCGCCGGGTGAAAGTTGTTCCGGTGCCGTAGACGTTACTTGAGGTGTTAGTTTAGCCCCGCTAGCTAAAGCAGCAAGTCCGTTGGTCCCAACCACCGGCTCGCTGGTGCTGCTCGGGCCTCGCTGCTAACGATACTTAGCACCTAATCACGTCTGTCCCCTCCCCTGATTACAGCCTGGGATTCACACTAAGCCGAAGAGGTGACAGGGAAGTTACCACAACATTACACGGGTAGATATCCACACAGGTGATCTAATCTCACATTTTGTAACGCTGACTCAACTTGTAGCAGCAGTGTGCCCTGCTGGAGCTCCGGTGACATTGCGGAGACTTTTGGACTTGTGGAATTCGCTCGAGTCGCTTTAGCTCACCGCAGTAAACGGCTGGTGGGTAGTTGGAGGTGTTTGTGGTTGTGCTTTAAACAATACAACTGCCATTTTCGCCTCGCCCGAGAAGCTACGGCTCAGCTAGCTAGTGAGGTAAGTTAGCCGACGTGACATTGTGTTTGCGGGGTCCACTTCTAGCAGATGTGCCACCTCATCGACAGCTCTCAGTCCGTTAGCTGCTGACAGAGGTGTCAGGGCGAGTAAACAGGCCAAAAACCTGGGAGGATAACCGGATTCACCTCCCAGGAACAGCGTGTATATGTCAGTGAGGCAGCTGGGTAATAGTGGACTGTCTGGATTAGACAGTTTTGCGGTTTAAAGGTGTGACTTTTAATGATTAAGCCTTTCTGTTTCAGACAGAAAGCAGCTTAGCTTGTTTGGACTGATGACATGACTAAAGCTTCAAAGTGGTGCAAAGGCATTTCCACCACTGACACTCCTGCATTTCTACTGGTCTCTGAACATTGCAGTATTGTATTTATGAGAAAGTGGCTTATATTTGAGGGGAAGTTAGATCATTTTACTCTCATGCTTTGGAGTAGAAGATGTTATGTTTTGATTTTCCACTACCTCTGTGATACCAAAAGACGCTCTGCTGGAAGTCTGGATTTCACATTCGGGCTGCAATGGAAAACTTGACTATTTCAGCTCTATGTCTGGATGCACTTGTAAGAGTCAGAGCTTGTGTTCAGCAGGGTGGTCTTAGTATACACTGGCTGTTAGGTAGACTTTTATGTCTGCTTGTAGACAATAAGGAAACCAATGAACCTGTATCCACACAAACTGAAGATACAGGATGCTTCTGGCTCTCATTCTGTCCCTTTTGCTGCTTTTCTACGCCTTCGTGTGTCGGTGCCAGCAGGGGCCCACGTAATCATCCAAGCAGATGTTTCCTCATAAAGGAAGAGCTTGAGTTGGCCTTCAGATGACAAAAGCAACAGAGCGAGCGAGGTACATCAGATGATACAGACTTCTGAGGATGTGAAGGTGTTTTCGGTGTATAAGGCGTATGGATGTCATAAAATACATCCTGCTCGCTCCACGTGTGAAGCAGAAGTTGAGAGGGATGCCTCAACAGCCAAGACTGTGGATGTAGACCAGTCAGAAACATGTGGACCTGCTGAACATGGCTCAGACTCACTGGCTGTTACTAATCTAATGAAAAGCAAAGTGGAATGAAAGTTCACTGGCTTGTGTCACCGTTCACACCCTCCCGTTAGGTTGCTACTTAACTATGTAGCACCATTATGAGGATATTTATGTTCATTCCGTATAAAATTATTTAAAATTTAAACATTTTTTGAATGGTTGAGGACAGTGAAATCATAAAGTGTGGCCTTACTGTTCATATCCTTTGCCTTGACAGACGCTGACCACGCAAACCTCTGTCGTTATGAAAATAGAAGTTGATCCTGCTAACACTGGCTTTTGGGAAGTCTCAGTTCTGTTTTACAGGCTGTCGTTTACCTCTTACTATTTGTTTATGTACTTAAAAAATGAAAGCAGACTACATGGGATTTAGCTTATGTGTACTTAAGAATTTTACTTGTTGATACATGTGTGTATTAATTCCCTTTAACTTTGCAGAGCTTTGGTATTTGGCTTTTCCCCAAGCAACAGATTAGACTGAGAGTCAGTGACAAAAGATTAACATAACTGCAGTGGGAAATTCTTCAGTGTAAGTGGATCATGTCTAGCTGACTGCATCAGTTCACCAATCAGCTGAGACATCCCCTGGTAATACTCACAGGACAGTTGGAGTAAAGCAGGGTGGTTTTCACATGTTTCTGTTGTTTACCTTTTGCAATAGAACACGCTAAATGATGTATATACTTTTTTATACTGCAATGATTCTTCTCCCATTCCACCACCTCAGTGGTCAGCCTGACGAGTTGTCTGTGAAGGTTCTCAGTCATCCAGGTCATGGTTTATCCTCGTAGTTTCAATCGTAGCATCTGGACTTGGTTGAGTTTGTCGAAGACGTTTCACCTCTCATCCAAGAGGCTTCATCAGTTCTAAGCTGACTGGTTGGGAGGTCCAGATTTTTATACTCTTCAGGAGCCATTAACACTATTGAAGCTCCAGTCTGCTGGGTGAGAGTTGCCCCTCCCCCTCATTATGCGAGTTGTTAAGTCCTTCCCTCTCACAATGGGGTATGAACGGTACCAATTAGGGTCGTTATGTCCTTCCCTCTCACAATGGGATTCGTTAGGGCCCTTTAGAACCCATTCTCACCTAAAGGGACCTAATGAACCAAGTCCAGATGCTGTTGAAACTATGAGGATAGCCTGACTAGATATTGATGAAACCGGTCAAAGTACTTAAAGTCTTCTTTGTATTTTTGTCAGAATGAAGATACACAAGGCCACACAAATGCTACTTTATATGACTTGTAATTTGTACCATGCAGTCAGTCTTCAGCCATTGAAACACTTTCTTTTTCTGGCCTCCTTTTGACCCGAAGGCACTAATCGGTATCATTCAAAGGCACAGCAGGGGAAAACTGGAACACTGCGTTCAAACTGGGTCGTGCCTGCTGATGGCCACCCTTCATTGTCCACAGAGAAATATCTTCAAGGTTGTGTGAGAGCTTGTCTTCTTGGTTGTTTTGGCAAACCAACACTCTGTAGCTCTTAGGCCCTTTCAGGAATGAAAGGTATGTTTGTGTGGCCCTGCTGAACAAGTTCTCAATTCAATTTATGCCGTGTGAAGTCAAGCTTCCACACTGACTCAGAACACTTTGACTTCACAGTTTATTTAGCATTGAATGACTTCAGACGCATTTAGGCATTTCTTAGCTTTCAAGCAGAAACCTTTTGGGACAATTATTGTGTTTTTGTCATATTTTAAGGGGAGCTGCACACATTTACTGTCAATAATTAGTAGTAATGACTGATTAATAATAAGTAATAAAGCTAATTTTCTTAACATTATACAAGCCATTTATAGTAGTCACTCTATAAATTATTATAGTTCAGTCTAATAACAAACTTCACAAACATTGAACACCCTTTTGTACCAATTATATAAATAAATAATATGTTACCATGAGAGAGGCATGTGCATACATGTCGTTACGACCCAGCCTCTAGGGGTAGCTAGGTGAAACAATAAAACCAGATGTTGTTGGTTTAGGTAAAGCCACTTATTGACAAAATTTAGAGTTAGTTGGTGTTGCTAAAATCAAAGAACCAAATAAAAACAAACGAAGGCGACCAGAGTTATGAAACTTACTAAGGCAAAATAACACAGAAAACTACTAAACTCTCTAGCCAAAACTTAAACACAGTAGCAACACCACATCAAACAGAAATAACAAACGAGTGCCGAGTGCACAAAGTAAACCAAAACTGATGCCTCAAAACACACATTACCAACAGACACAGGACACAAATAAACACTGCTTAGTGGCTACTAAACACACAAAAGACATCGGCATCTTAAACACACAGAAGACACTAATGTCTGACAGAGGTCAAAGTCTTCACTAAGACACCCAAAGAGAGGTTGAGGTGGGAAAGTGAGAGCGACCGCTTGTCCCAGTCACCACCACTGTGGGCCCTTGAGCAAGGCCCTTAACCCCTGACTGCTCCCCGGGCGCTGCACCACGGCAGCCCACTGCTCCTAGTTTGTATAGTTAAGGTTAACTTGAACAGGATGGGTCAATGCAGAGAAGGAATTTCCCCAAGGGGATCAATAAAGGTTAGATCACTGAAAAAAGTAAAAAGTAGTATTTGTTTAGTGATGTTTTTGACAAAGCAGCTCACCCTTGCTTTAGGTTGTTTGCGTGTGTGTTGCTCCTACTGCTTGTGGTTGCATCATCAGTATGAGACTTGGTGTTCTAGACTTTCTTTGCACCTGTTCTGCAGAGGTGGTCTTGGTGTGATGCAGCCCTCCACTGAAATAGGTTGCGACGCTACAGATCTGTCAGATGTGTCTGAAACTTGAGGCTTGTCAGTAGTTTTGCTTATCATGATTGCACACCTAGTCGTAGTGTCAAGTAAACAACAGGCAAACTCTGTTCAAACAGAACATTCAGCCAGTCTGTTTCTGTGGTGAGGTAATCTGACAAACAACATAATCTGCTGCGGGTGGTGGGCATGTTTCTGGAATAATCCTGTTTTAGAGAAAGCTGCCAGACAGCCTTACATGATTTTAGATGCCAGAATGATAGATTGAGTGAGAGACTGTTGGTGTGTGTTATGGTCAAGGTCGCAGATGATGGGCTGTTTGGAAGTTCATGATGGCAGCACCGTAGACTGCATATTAGCTAACCTTTGACGGGGTATTTTTAGGTCTGTGACGTTGTGTATACTGAGGAGCCTGTTGTCATAACAGAAACAAATGCCTCCATTAAAAGAGCTCCAAAAACAAAGTCAATGAGCATGCCTTGAAGACATATCTGTACCCGCTGTTTGTTAGTTTGAAGATAAATTATTGCTATCAACACCACCCACCGCAGAATCATAGTCGGTCATTTACGAGTCCTGGGACAATTGTTACTATGAGTGCTTAGTAAACATATATTTTAGTAAATCTAAGTCATGTTTCTTGTTTTTTCCCTCTCTTTCTCTTTCTAAACAGGGTCCCTTTTGTAAGCAACGCTTTTTCTCCCTTCTCCCTTTTCCTGGTTTTTTGTTTGTTTTTAGTTTTTGTTCAATTAATTTTGGAGCGGAGAGAACAACTTCGCCATCACAGAGCTGCAGCCAGTTGTTTTCATGGTCTGGGGTCAGTCTGTACCCACTGACAGACACAAGCCTTGTGAGTCAGATCACAGGAGCAAATATGAGCACAGCCAAGCCCAGTGGGATCAAAGTGCCCAGCAAGATAGCCAGGCCACCTGGAGGAGGAGCCCCCAAGACCAACCCCAGCACAGGTAAGAGTCTCTGTGTCCAGCTTCTTCAGCTTGTCGGAATATTTGTGACATTGTAAAGTTTGTCCTTGATGCTCTGATCAAGTTTATTATATTTCTTGTAAATTTGACTTCCTGACTCACATTTCTCCATGTTTGTTTTTGTTACACGTTTGCATTATGTTCTGTCACACTTGATATAGCTCATCTTGTGGTAGCGTGTAGTTTCATCAAATGGCTTTTAGCTTTTACCTTGAGCCAGAAGAGCAAAACTAGGTGGTCATCGTCACTGGATGGATAAAACTAACAGAAATGACGAGATAAAATAAGAACGTACCAGCTGTTTCAACTCTAGGGGCCTTTTAAGCGAGGGAAGAAGTAAAGATATAGTATAATGTGAACATCAGATCAAATGGTATTTTAATGATTTCACAGCGTCTATGTCATTTGTTTCTCTGATACAAGACCATTACCTAATGGGTTTTTCAAAGCCTCTATTGTCTTTTTAAACACAGCTAAAGTTGCTGCGGCTGACAAATCAGCTCCAAGTGCCAGCGGAGGAGATGCCAAGAACGCTGAGGAGAACTTCCAGATTGGGGAGCGAGTATGGGTGAATGGGAATAAGCCAGGCTACATACAGTTTTTGGGAGAGACACAGTTTGCTCCTGGACAGTGGGCAGGGATTGTTTTAGATGAGCCGATTGGGAAGAATGATGGGTCGGTGGCAGGGGTGCGCTACTTCCAGTGCGAAGCCCTGCGAGGGATATTTACTCGTCCATCCAAGTTGTCTCGCACAGAGGGGGAGGCTAATGGAACTCAGACAGCGCCACCTTCCCGTGCTGCATCACCCACCCCTTCGGTTGGAAGTGTAGCTTCACAAACGCCTGCCACTAAATCATCATTACCCTCAACTACTCCGGCGGCCAAGAAGGCCTCCTCTGCTACACCAACTACACCAGCTACACCCTCTTCCAACCTCGCACGCACAAACAGTGAATCTGTTTCCAACCTCTCAGAGACTGGATCAGTCAAGAAGGGGGAACGGGAACTGAAGATGGGTGACCGTGTTTTGGTAAGCTTTGTTATAGTAGCTAAAAGAGGAAACATATAGCTTCTGTGACAGAACTCAGAATCTGTATCATTTTGTTATAAGAACGTCAGCATTACTACGAACAGTGCTTGGTCAGATTCACATGACTCATGAAAACTTCCTTTTTTTTCAGTCTTAGTGAAATTAACACATTAAACATGGTGGTTTCCGCTAAGTGTCACCAAACCTCCACGTCTGAGTCTATGGAAGCCCTTGTACATATGCTGTTGTACAGCCATGCAGGTCTAATTGTACGCTGATGAGCATCTTCCTTCCTCCTTACAGATTCCCTTTTTTATGTCCCTTTCCTCAGTCAGGAGGTTGTGTGTAGCGCATTCTGTGACGAGGAAGTGTTATTCATGCCTAATGGGCTGCTGAGGAAATGTGCTCACCATGTCCAAATTTAGACATTTCAACCTTGCAGCTGTACATTTTAAATAGTTGAAAGACAAAAAGAAAAGGTTTGGTTTCAAATGTTCATGATTTGGCCCCGATCTGTTCAAAGCTGGAACATGTGTGTTTCTGTCGCTTTTATGGAATTATCTCACTCAGGGTTTATTACCAGGCAAAGCTGATTACTCGTTTGGCCTCTCTTATCTGTTGAGAGGATTAAATGTGGGCTAATGTTTGGTGTTTTCTTCTCAGGTTGGTGGTACAAAGGCAGGAGTGGTGCGTTTCCTTGGCGAAACAGATTTTGCCAAAGGCGAGTGGTGTGGTGTGGAACTGGATGAACCCTTAGGAAAGAATGATGGAGCAGTTGCAGGCACAAGGTAGAGCAGCCACAGGATCTGTAAATAAGTAAAAGAAAAGTTATGTGTCAACCACACATTGTCCATTCATGACTGTATTCTATTATCTGTCCTCCAGATATTTTCAGTGCCAACCCAAATATGGCTTATTTGCTCCAGTGCACAAAGTCACACGCATTGGCTTCCCTTCCACCACGCCAGCCAAAGCAAAGACGACAGTTCGGAAAGTAGTGGCCACGCCGTCAGGGCTGAAGAGAAGCCCAAGTGCCTCATCCATCAGTACCATGAGCTCTGTGGCATCTTCTGTTAGTGCTAAGCCCAGCCGCACAGGCCTGGTGAGACATGGACACGCTCACTAACAACAATATTAAGAAGTGGTACTCTTGCATCTGCTTAATGCAATGCTTTCTCAACTGTGTGGCCGCTACTTATGCTGCTTTTCTGTCTTTTTACAGCTAACGGAGACATCATCAAGGTATAATCGAAAGATTTCAGGCACCACAGCTCTGCAGGAGGCACTGAAGGAGAAGCAACAACATATTGAGCAGCTAATGGCTGAGAGGGACATGGAAAGAGCTGAGGTTGCCAAGGCCACTAGCCATGCTGGAGAGATGGAGCAAGAAATTACCCTGCTCAGGGACGATCAGGAGCAGGTCAGCTCGCTGACTGATCTTAAATTACTGTTAGAAAATACTAGATAGATAGATAGATAGATAGATAGATACTTTATTGTCATTCACAGCATGAGGAACGAAATACAGTACTCAGGTCACGGTCCTAGTAAAACAACAATGATAATCAAATAAATACATATGATAAATAGTAGACTATTGACCTAAAGCCTATATAAAACAGTTGGCAGCATTGTGGCAGTAGCAGCACAGCAAGAGGTCCATTAAGGGAATAGTGCAGCAGCTTAAAGTGTAGTTTTTATGTTCGGAGGCACGGCAGTGCAGAACATTTCAGTATTGCCATATAACCTGTGTTCATTTTATTGTCCAATGTCTGAACTGTTTTTTGAAGATGGAGACAAAGATGGATCAGTTGCGTGCCTTGGTAGAAGCTGCAGACAAAGATAAAGTGGAGCTGCTAAATCAGCTGGAGGAGGAGCGTAGGTAAGAATTTTCCACAGGTGTGACTAGTCGAAAACACACAGTCCCCCATGACAGAATGTCGGAATCTGTTTTAATATTATTGCATTACTTTGTTGAAAGAGAAAATGACTGTTAAGCTCATAATGCTGTTGCAATTATACAGTCTTATGAGTTGGCTTAGCCCTACTCTCGGTCACTGTGGTTCGAGGTTGTCAGTGTCCCTTTTGAGTCTATTTTTGTATGTTACACAGGAAGGTGGAGGACCTTCAGTTTCGTGTAGAGGAAGCTTGCATTACCAAAGGAGACCTGGAGGTAAATACACAACACAGATCCATACCACTGCGACTAACGTATTATTGAATTCATGTTTGAAAACTACAATATTCATTAGTTCAAGATTGCAGTTTTTATAAAATATTATCATAGCAGGGATATTTGACTACGTCCCATTAATTTAGAATATAGATTTTAATATTAACTAAGAAGCAGCTCCAGTGTCTCAGTCACCCTGGTTTCAACTCAGAATACAAGTTCACATAAGCTTTGCTCTATATCCTTGATGATAAAGTGATAATAAAGTGATTTATATCGGTGTGTCTTCTTGTAGTGGAGGTCCAATGCAATTTGAGCTTGCACAAGATGAACTAGTGCTCCTTGTCACAGAGCTACATTCAAGTCCATACAGATCATTTTCATTTCCTCTTGTCAGGTTAGCAATAGAAACTACCCACTCTGCAGTCTCGGTATCTGTGTTTGCATGAACAGTTTGATACTGGCTTCAGCCTACATTAGATGATGTGCTGTGAAATGTATCCAGTGGTGCAGGAAGACTACTACTTGTGCCGAGTGAGAGACTTAATGTAGAGAGATGAATTCTACGATTAAGGAGCCTTTAAAGTTCTGAATTATTAATAAAAAATAATGTTGTTGCTAATGTTTGCCTGTTAGGAGAGAGACATCATTCTACTGCCCTTGTAAATTAAAGCTAGGGGAGTTAAGAAAAGGCCAGCATTGTGCCTTTTCCATCACATAATCTTTTACAGTAATTTAACAAAGTTGGCTCTTATAACTCATTATGTTTTTCTCAAGTAAGATGAGCTCTCATTGCAAGTTATAATTTGCAAACTAGAGCCCAGTGGGATCGATGTTCATATCTGATCAAATAATTTGTCATTTATTCCACAGTGCTACACAGGGGCTCATCTCAGTTACCCTGAAGGCATCCAAGCTCAAAATAGATGTTTAAAATGAGGGCTACAGGGTTAGAAACCCCCTTTATCTTCTCTTTAAACTTGTGAACTAACATTTTTTTTACTTACTCACAGTTGTGGATATATTAAAACAATGCATGTGGCTTAAAACACAGCAACAAAAGCACTTTGAACAGGCCAAACTCAAAAATGCTTTTTAACTTCAGGCTGTTGAAGGTGTACTAATGTTGAGCTGTAATCCTCAGTGCCTCCCTGTTCAATGATGTGATCTTATTGCTTCTCTTCCTTCTTGTCCTCGTCTTTCATGTTGGTCCAGTGCTCAGCATGGAACCACTGGAGATGCTCCCTTGTCATTCCACTGCCCTAGTCACAGACCTGAATTCAATCTACCCACTCCAGTCAAAGGGGAATAACACTCATCAGAATTCACATGTAATGTTTACACAAATGGATACATGAGCCAGGCTACGTTATAGCTTGTAAGTGCTCCACAATGAACAGTGGGGGCATAGCGTGTTGAGCTCACTGTATGCATTTAAAGCAGAGTGATCCCAGAAATGTAGGTGTGTGTAATCATTATCCTTCCTGCTTCCATACCATTGATTGGATGTGCTTTATCAGTTAGGTCGAGAGACGTGACAGTTTGTTTAGTCAATTTGTTTCCATCTAAGGCATGGAATAGACCATGGTCATAACATTTAAAACAGGTGCTATTCCCCTTTTCAAAATGAAATTTAGTTACCATACACTAGGTATCATGTTAGACTAGAAGCACAAAATTGTGGCAGGAAATGATTTATTCAGTTCCCATAACATCCTTATTCTTAACACACAATACCAAGAGGTCAAGCAAGGTCCTTTCTTGAGCCCAACATGCTTCTGTGTTACTGATTGATCTCTGTTAAGTTGGTCACGAGTCTTGCACATGGTGGTCTGATAACTGGTGGTTTCTTAAATAATACTTACTATACAGAGTGTGGACAATGGCTTTATCACCATGGAGAGAAAGCAGTGTGGCTATTGCTAATGCTACAGGCCTTATTGGTTTACCACTACTATAAATGCCTAAAGATGTTTTTTTATATTGATTTTCTAATTATAAATCAATATACCACTTGCATGCTTTGTGCAATGCATTGACTTTATGTAACAGAATGAATTACAGAGATGAGG
Organism: Chromis chromis; assembly: GCA_900302755.1. NCBI lineage: Eukaryota > Metazoa > Chordata > Actinopteri > Pomacentridae > Chromis > Chromis chromis. The sequence goes on along the minus strand of OMNN01062531.1, from coordinate 20,685 downwards.
AAACAGCCAGCACTGCGTTCTCTTCATGCTGTGGCGAAGTCATTTTAACTTTATTTACTTGCTGGCTTGACACACATTATCAAATTTTCTGTGTATCATAACAATCAGTGTGCTTTATTCACCAGGTGTCAGTTTTGCATGGTTACTTCTAAACTGCCTCCTTCACCATACTCATCCTGCACATCCATAATACATGCCCCCTTCTTTTGCTGCTTGTCTTGTATCCCCCCCCATTCATTCACAAAAATCCCTATTTGCAGCTGTTGATGACACAGCCTGAAAGTTCTGCATGGGGGTGTCTTCTCATTTCCACGCATCCACCACTCCCTACACCTACCCAGTACCCTTTCCCCCATCCTTCAAATGCTCAAACACAAAGACAGACACACACAGACACACAATCACCATCACCACTGTCCAAACCCCTCCATCCTCTCTCCTGTCTCCCTCCCTCTCTGTCTGCGTTGGGCTGGCATGTGATGGTGGCACTGGTGTGTTCTTTTCCTCTCCCCCTTGTTTACTAACAGACGCAGACCAGACTGGAGCATGCCCACATTAAGGAGCTTGAACAGAGCCTGCTCTTTGAAAAGACCAAAGCTGAGAAACTCCAAAGAGAGTTAGAAGACACTAGGGTAATGAATTCTGCTCTGCAGTGTGCTGCGTTGGGAAAGAGGGCCTGGGCCAGGGACAGTGGCCACAAAATTAACAAGGGTTACAGACAGGTGCCAGGCACTAACTGGAGTTTTGCTTTATGAGCTTGTGGTGAATGTACCCTACAAATGATTTTTGTTTCAGCTTTACATTAGGAAAATAATGCTCTCATGCTTGAAATAAATACTATAAATCAAATAGCAAACTAATGCTTATCTTAGATTTGTTTTTTACTCAGTCTATCCCGCATAGAGTTAGATTGGCAAATTTAGCCTCACAGTTTGTGATATTAGCTGCAAATTTACTTTGTAACCATTTTCAAATGTTAACTTATCTCAAATTTAATGGATGCACTCAGAATCATTACACTTACAATATGAATTTCTGTTTTAGTCATTTAAACAATAACCATATCTGTCTTTCAACTTCCTAAAATGACAGCTCTTTTACTTCTACTGTTTTTCAATACGTTGCCCAACCTGAACTCACTCTTGCTTTACTGGTATCACTGCTTAACCAGACAGACAAACTTCCCCCTTGTCCCAAGTTAATCATTTTCTCAGTTATCCTATGTTCTACTTCCCTGGTCCTTCCTGGCATCCATTTGTCCTGCTTATTTGGTGTCCCTGTGTTTTGATAGTCTAAAACCTGCTCCACCTCTCAGACTATGCATCCTGTCCTTCCTTATGGTCTTATAATCAAACGGAGTATGAGTAAAAATATAGTTTTATGAGGATGGGGGCCAAGGTCTACATATTATATCAAGTATATTATCAAGAAAGTATTGATGCAATGATTCACCTGTCTTAACCAAACTGTCAAATATTATGTGGAAGCAGCATAAAGAGATGCATATTTGAGAAGATTGGAATATACAGTAGATTTGGAACATGGATTATATATAAATAATCAAAAACATCAGTGCTCCCTGATGTTGCTTAATAGAGCTTTTTTTCTTAGTTCATATTGCTACTAAATCATAAGTCCATTAATTTAATGATGGAGAGTTTTGGTTTATTGGAAGGTGGAAAATGTCTTGCACACTGCTGTAGCTCCATACATGCTTTCAGTGTTCACTTCCATTATTTGGACCATTTCCTTTATAACCACAAGAGGTCAGTATAATGCCTTACTTTGGGGGATCAAGAGTTTATATACCTACTTCATTAAGCAACCAAATTAACAGTTTCAGAGTTTTACCATGGCATAGTTGCTTTATTGTATTTTATTTCACTTTAACAATTAGTTTTTCATTTGTTTAGTAACCATAACGTGTGATTAAGTCTACTAGCTTGTTAGTAAATGATTCTTCAGTATGTCAGATTGAGACAGATTTTTAAATGCAAGATTTCTGCTTTTAAAGGTTGCAACTGTGTCAGAAAGATCCCGTATTATGGAGCTTGAGCGGGACCTTTCACTGCGAACAAGAGAGGTAGCTGACCTGCAGCTGCGTCTTGCGATGCAGCAGGGCTCTGAGGATTCAAACTCCACTCTTTCTCCGCTCCTGGAAGAGATAAACTCTCTGAGGGATCAGTTGTCTTCTCAAGAAGCTAATCAGAAGGAAGAGCTGGGGAAATACAAGGAGAAGCTGGAAGCTCAAGAAAAGGTCCACAGTGAGGCAGCTGCCCAGCTTCAGGCCACATCTGTAAAGCTCTCTGGTGACAAAGAGCAGTTGCAGATGCGCTTAAGCCAGGCTGAAAAGGAGAGCGCTGACACTGTTGAACTGTGGCGTTCCAAGTTGGAGTCTGCCGTCGCCTCTCACCAGCAAGCCATGGAGGAGCTGAAGGTGTCCTTCAGTAAAGGTGCAGGCACCCAGGCAGAAGAGCTTATAGAAACCAAAAGTGCACTAGAGAAGCTAAAAGTGGAGCACAAGTTGGCACTCGAAGAGGCTGGAGCCAAACGTGAAGCTGAAGCCACGGCTTGGACTCAGGAGACGCAGGCGCTGAACACACAGCTGTTGTCTCTGACTGAGGACAAGGAGCGACTGGAGGAGTCACTGCGGTCCAGTGTTGAGAGAGCAGAAGAGCAGCACCTTGTAGAGATGGAGGATGTTCTTGGGAAGCTCCATGCTGCTGAACTTAGGGTAAAGGAGCTTGAGGAGAAAGAAGCATCACAGACACAACAGGCTCAAGACAAGGACAGAGAAACCAAAGAGCAGATGACAGAAATGATGGCTCTGCGCAGCCAAGTAGCACAAGGTAACCAGGAGCTCGTGGCTCTGAAGAAGCAATTAGAGGAGGTACAGAGCCAAGGAAACAACCAGGGTGCAAAGGTGGGTCTTTATTCAACTGATGACCACGTTAATGCTATGTTTTCGTATGTGCTGTGTTTTGCCAAATATCTTTTCTTCTGTTGGACAAGTGTATCATTTTCATAAAACAGTTGTGAGCCAATGTTGTACTAATCTTGTGTTTTGATTTGCATATTTCTTCATTGTTTTCTTTTGCCCTTTTGCCTACTGTATTTGTTACTTGACTATAGGTTAGTGAATTGAGCTCTCAGTTGGAGGGCAAACAGCAGGAAGTTCTCTCCTTACAGCAGAGTCTGACTGCTGTACAGGAGGAGAAGGACACCCTGGAGCAAGAGCTTGGAGGCCTGGTGAGGCTTAAAGCTTAATTTTTGGATGTAGAATGCCTTTATGATTTAGGTCACTGGTCCTGTACTGGTTTGATATTGTCATAGTTGCATCAGTTTTCATAAACTACATTTATTTTGTCTTTGGCTCGTCATTCCTAAATGTGCCCATTGTAGAAAAATCATACCCATAATTGGTATTTCTCCCTGCAGAAACAAAAGTCTGCTGAAAGCACAGAGGAGCAGAGTAAATCTGCAAAAACTATGCAAGGTAAATTATCTAATCAGTCATTTATTGTTAAAAGAGCCTCCAGTTTTTCTCCATCATCTGCTACTATTTGGCCTTCTTCTTTTTGCAGAAACACTTGAGAAGCTCACTAAGAAGGAGGAGCAGTGCATATCTTTGACTACAGAATCAGAGTCTCTAAGAAGTCAGCTTGCTGGTGAGCACATTACAACTGCACTGTCCTGTGTTCAGTATTTTGCTGAGAATAAACTTGCACTCTTGCCCTATTGCACCGTAGTATTTTTTTTCCTTCTTGTTAAATTTAAACCTCTGGGCATCATGAATAAACTCATGCTGTATTTAATCAGGGCTGGAGAGGAAGCTGAAAGCTGCAGATGAAAAACTCGAGCAGCTTTCGAAGGACAAAAGCAAACTGGAAAATGATATTTCTGACATGATGAAGGCATCTGGTGATAGTTCAGTACAGCTTACCAAAATGAATGAGGACCTCATGCAGAAAGAAAGGTAACATGGATATGGATAGTTATTTCCTATGACGTGTTTTTACTAATATGCAAATCTCCTGGTTTTATTTCATGTCATGCCGTAGTAAATGTAATTTTTAGCTATCTAACCTGTCACTGCACATCCTCCTCTGTGTTGTCATTACACAGGAGACTTGAGGAGTTACAGAATCAACTAGCCGAGGAGAAGGAGAAGGCGGCACACTTGAATGAACAACTCCAGCAGGAACAGTCCCACAAAGAGCAGGAGCTGAAAGAGACCAGAGATACACATCAGACTCAAATAAGTAGCCTTCAGGAGAAGATTACTACCCTGGTTAGTATTGTATGAGAATTATATACTTCAAGACTTGAGTTATTTTATAGACATTAAAATATTTACTGAACTGTTTCTTACTTATTGGAAAATCTTCCACATAAATATATTCTTGAGTCACTAGCTGCATTGAAATGATTCAACGAATGCTGCCATGTGAATAATGGTTGCCTTTCTCATTTTGTGTTTTCTAGGAGAAGACTGTTAAACAGAGTGAGAGTCTGGTTGAGGAGCTGAAGGTTTCACATGAGAAGTCCCTCTCTCAGGCCTCAGAGCTCCATGTGAAGGAACTTGAGGTGCTGCAGAGTCAGGTTGACAAGCTGAAGCAGGATCTCTCCTCCTCCAAGGACAAAAACCAAGAGCTAGAGAAGTCGGTATCTGAGCTGCAGCCATACAAGGAACAGGTTCAGGTAAGCACCAACTTAAAGGCAAATCTGCATGTTGTACATTTTGGTGGACGGCGTGTTTAAAACGTTTTTTGGATATATTACTGATTTTTCTTTTAGTCTCGATCTCGATCAAAAATGATCAGTGAACACTGAAGCAGAATGTGACACCAAGCTTTAAAAAGACATTTTGGGGGACTATATGTAACTATAAAACTATCTCTGGTCACTTAACATTAGTGATTAACGTGTAACATTATTTGTTCTTATTTAATGTCATACATATTGTTTGTGATAAGTTGCTCATTTCCCCCTCACATTAAGGCTCATAACATACCAGCTACATTGGATGGTGCCACGCGGTAAATGCTTGCAGGGGTACACCAGATGAAATTATACCTTCAGTGTATTTATAAGCAGTTTATGGCTATTGGAAAAGTGCACAGGTTAGCATTGATGTTCACTTTGAACGTTGATTATCATGGATTCAGAGAGTATTCAGACCCATTCACTTAATGCACACTTATGACCTTAAAGACGTGAATTGCTATTTTTGCCATCAGTTTATACTCGAAATGACAAAGCCAAAACATTTTTAGAAAGTTATGCAAACCTATTAAAAAGGTAACCAAAAAAAGAAACTAAAATCTATCACAAAAGAGTTTGCTATGTCACTCTAGATGCTGGTCAGATACGTCCTATTTATTTAATAATCTCAGAGGTATGTCTAGAAGTTGATTGGAGTCCGTATTGAAGTCACTCACAAGGCTCCACAATCTACACTGCTTGTCAGGACAAAAGTGAAGCCATGAATTTCAAGAAACTCATAGACCGCCTTGATTAAATTGTGGTGGGCATAAATTAGGACAAGGGTATAACATAACGTCTAAAGCTTTAAATGTTTCCAGGCAAAGTACTTGAGGTTTGGAATCACCAGAACTAAAGAGGAGAGATAGCTTTCCAGCTAAACAGAGTAAGAAAACAAGTAGATCCATGGTCAGGGATGACCAAGAATCCAGTAGTCACTCTAACAGAGTCTTTATGTTGGAGGGCAGTTTTCTTAATTCTGAGTTTTATCTGCAACTTAAATGTGTGTAATTCTGAAGACTTTCTGTATCCAGTGTTCAAAACGTTTCTTCAACTAAGCTAATGTTTAAAATTACTAACTACTATTAAGTGATAAGTGCTTTTTGATGTACCCCTCCCAGCATTGTTCATCAGCCTGCTTTTTCAATCAAGCATTTTCACTCTCCAACAAAAATGCATTACTTTTGTAATTTCTCTGCATCATAGTCGGCAACAATGGCTTGTATAGTCTGGAAATTAACATTCATTGTTATTATTTAAGAGAAAAATAGATTCAGCACTTATTTTTGAAATGGCAATTTCCAAAATAGTAGCTGTACATAGCTGAGTAAGTCCTTTACAATGATGTTGATAATTGTAGATAAGACTCTTGCACCCAGTCAAATTTGCTGGGAGTAATGTTATTTATTTAAAGGAAGTTGGGGCAAGTGAAGTGAAAATGTTCCACCTTAAATTTTTTTTGGAGTTGTTGTGGTGAAAGCTCTGGTGTGGTCTTTTACCATTTTTGATGCTTCTGCAGCTTAACCTTTCCATTTGCATATCACTTATGTCCATATCTGCTTGGTTTATTTTGGATTCATTCATACTTTGCCCTGTATATATATTTCCCTCCTTTTTCCCCTCCTTTCACTTTTGTTTTCCCAGTGTCTTTCCGCTGAGCTTGACTCCTACAAGCATGATCTTGAACAGTTGTCCCAAAAACTGGAAAACCTGACTCTAGATCTGGAAAATGTGTCTAAGAAAAGTGAGGATGTTAAGGGTGAGAAAGGCAAACTGGAGAAACAGCTTTCAGATGTCCAGACTAAGCTTTCTGCCCTTGAGATTAGTCACCAGCAACTTTCAGTCCAGAATGAAGAACTGCTAATAACCAGAAATAACCTTTCCAAACATCAAGAGGAGCAACTCGCCAACAACAAACGTTTAGAAGAAGACAGGATTTCAGTGGACAAAGAACTGAAGAAGCTTAAAGACTCTCTTCAAGAAGCACAGGCTGAAAACAAACAACTGAAGCATGGTAATGGTGAATACCTGGTTCAGATTGAAGAGCTTCAAAGACAAAATGCAGAGAAAAAGGATGCTCTTGTAAAGCATCAGCAGGACATCCAGCAAACTGAGGCTAAAAAGAAGCAACTCCTTGAGGATTATGAAAACGTCTGCAAAGAGAGGAACCGGCTTGAAGAGGACCTCAATGAAAGCAAGTCAAAGCTCACGTCTGAGAAAGACAATCTGATATTAGAGCGAGATGCTGCTAGAAATGCCAAAAAGTCTCTTGATGCTAAGAACGCTGAGCTGCAGGCAAAACTTAAATCCTTGAATTTAGAAAAAGAAGATCTTACATTGAAGAATACTCAGCTCCAGGCCCAAGCAGAAACACTGACAAAAGAGAAAGTGGAGATGTCCTCCAAAATCAATGCTGCTGTGTTGGACAAAAATAACCTTGAGACGTTGAAGGAGGAGCTCCAGAATAAGCTCAGTGTCACAAAGAAAGATTTGGAGAGCTATGTCCGTGAATGTGAGGAACTCAAAGCCTCAAAAATGAGCTTGGCTCAGATGTTGGAAGAGTTCAAGACGAGCAGTCAGGTGACTGATTCTGAAAGGCTTCACCTTCTGCAGGAGAAAGAAGACCTACTTGCGAGCCAGAGAAAAGCATCTAATGAGAAGGAAGAGCTCCTCAGAGAGACACAAGAATTAAAGGAGAAGCTTCAGGTCTCTGCAGAACAACTGTCTCAGTCTAATGAGAAATTTAAAGAAGCATTGTCATCTTTTGAGCAAGAGAAGCAAGCGTTTCACCTTCAGAATTCTGAAACTGAGATGGCCCTACATGCTTTACGAAAGGAGAAGATGAGCCTGGATTCAGCATTAGAGCAGCAGAAAATGGACTGTGAGCGCTTAACAGGGGAGAAGGGAGAGTTGGAGGAGAAGCACACAAAAGCCATATCGGAGAAAAATGCTCTGTCGCTTGAGCGTGATAAGTTAGCTAGTGATATCCGAACAACTAAGGACCAACTGGATAGTTACTCCAGAACTAATGCTGACCTTATTCAAGAGAAAAGTCAATTAACAACAATGCTAGAGGAAATCAAACGGCAAAAAGATGATGCTGAAGCAGAGAAGACCTGTTTGAAACGGGAAAAGGCTGACCTACAAAATGAACTGCATAAACTTTGCTCTGATATTAAAACTCTTGAAAAGGGCAGAGCTGAACTTGTTGAGGAGCATAGTAAACTAAAAATGGATTCTGAGAGGGCTAATTTAGAGCTTGTTAAACAGGTGGAAAGCCTTACAAAAGACTATCAGCGTCTTCAGTCATTGCAGACTGAGGATGATAAAAAAGCGCAGTCCTTGCAGAATGACAAACAAGGCCTGCTTCAGGAGATCCAGGAGTTAAAACGACAGACTGAATCAGAGTCAGAGGCCAAGCACATGCTTGAGACCCAGCTACAGGCTGAATCCATTGAACGGAATAAAGCAATGTCTGACAAGGAAAGTCTCTCCAAACAAATTGAGGAACTGCAGAAAGCGTTGTCCAAAGTGACAGAAGATAATAAAGAGATTTCCTCTAACCTTAAGAATGTTGATGAGCAAAATAAGTCCTTTATGGTGAATATGGAGGCTTTGAAAACACAACTGAAGCATCAAGAGCAAGAAAAAAGTCAGTTGGCAAAAGATAAAGAACAGCTATTATGTAAGCTTGAGGAGATGGGCAAACAGACGACTCTCTTGACCACAGAGAAGGAGGACCTTTTAGCCAGCCGCTGTAAATTAGAGCAGGATGTTTCTTCTCTCCACACAAACAAAGAAAGTTGGCTTGCAGAACGATCAGAGCTTCTGAAACAGCTGGAGTGTTTGCAGACTAGCCAGAAACAACTACAGGCTGATATTAAGGCCATACAGACTGATAAAGAAGTTCTGGAAAAGCAATACAAGAATGCCGTTGCAGAGGTTTTGGCTTCTGCCATTGTGAAAGAAGAAATTTCCTCCAGCGTCTCGCATCTGACGGCTCAGAAGGATGCCCTGCAGGTGGAGAGAGATGAAGCCGCCCAGCAGGTCAAGCAGCTCGAGTCACAGCTAAAAAACGCAGTTTCTAAGCAGCTTGAGGTATTCCTCCTCCAGTAGTAATCACTGACTCACCAACGTAGAATGGCTGGGGCTATGTCACCTTGTCACTGCATGCTTGCTGGTTTGTCTCCCTCTCCTCTTAGGTTCATGTTTAACTTTCATCTTCCGTTTACTAACTGCTGTTTATGACCCTTAGCTCCCAGCCTTTGCCTGTGGGCTTATAACGCGATCTAATGTTAGACAAAATTCTTCTGGGTTATTTTATTTTTTGGGTGTAAGGTGATCATTATCACACTCAAAGTCTAAATACACCATTACATGAGTCCTACTCAGACTGTCTTTAAAGGTATACCATACCTGAAACAGTCTGTCCTATCCAACCTGTTACACAAGCTAATGGGTTGTGAGCGTCCGTTCTGAGGCCACAGGTTTTAGAGTCAGTATATTAGAGTATTTACTAATTATTTTTCTCCTTAGTGTAATATTTGTGTTGTTAATTGTCTATCAGAATGTACTCGAAAATTGAACTAAGGTTTGTATAATCGTTTCTTAATCAGTAGATAAAATAGCTGATTCATTATGCATGCAGGTAATTTATTAAATGGTAATTAAATGATACAATTGGTTGTCAATTCAAATTATACTTTTGTATAGCTTAATTAAACGACCTGTGAGTATTTTATTCTGGTTGGTTGAGGTCACAAGGTGTTGATGTCAACCAACCATTCCCTGCTCTTAATTTCAACCTGCAATTCTTAGCAAATGTCCTGCTCATGCACCGTTTAGGCTACAGAGGCCTCTGGCAAGACTGCTGAGGCTCTTGAACAGCTGACAAAAGAGAAAGCCGCTTTGATGCAGGAGAAGAACGAAGTTCAGTCTTTGTTGGAGGAGCTCCAGAGCGCCAAGCAGGAAACGGAGACCCAGGTAAGAGAGGAAATACCAATAATGTAGTCTTTCAGTGGTGAAGTGGCTTTTCTCATCAAGCAGTATTGTAAGGGGAAAATAATGAAGTGAATGTATGCCCTGTAGTTTTAAATACATGTGCTATTATTGTTTCAGCTGGAATCTCTGAAGAAAGAGAATTCCAAATATCAAGAAGATCTGAATGTATCCAAAACGCAACTTTGCACAGAAACTGAGAGGACTAAGAGTCTGTGCCAGGAAATGTAAGTACATCCTCCACTTTGGCTGTCAGATTTATATTTCAATAGTACCAAATAAGTAGTAGGTTACAGTAAATGACCAGACACGGAAGAAAGAGTTGACAATCCAGTATGTGCTCGATATTAGCTGACAGAAGTTCTTGAATGATTTAACATTTCTATGTATCCAGTGAGGAGCTGAAGGAAGCAGTTTCTGTGAAGGCACAGTCCCTGCAGACGCTGCAAGATGAGAACAACAAGCTGACTCAGGAGCTTGATAACAATCACAGAGACCAGGGTGATCTTGTGAAGGTGCAGTTCTTTAATCATAAACAATCTTTTATAAACCTACACAAACATTTTGTGTGCTGTTGTTGTGCTGGCAATGATTGAATTTTAATTGTTTTTGTAGCTCAAGGGTGAGCACTCAAAACTCAAAAAGCAGTTGGAAGAGATAAAGCAAAGGTAAGAGAATACGACATTAGTTTGTGATTCTAGGATTCAGAGAAAATAAGCACACATAGTTTCATCTGCTTGACGCTTGTTAATACGCAGAGCATTTGTGATAAAGTCAATGTCCTGCTGTTGTTTTCTTTCAAAGCCTGCCAAACAATGCCTTCAGGTACTTTACGCCTTTTTAACATTACGTCATATCAGCCATCATCCTGTCACAACACATATATTGACCACACGTACATAGGCAGATGATTAAGAACACTTGTGCAAAACAGAATGCATTGAAAGTCATTGAACCTACAGCCCCATTCTACTTCCCCAACATATTTCCTTCATTGTTTTTTATTTTCTAGTAAATACAACAGCATTTATCATTTCACCTTTCAAGTAGATTTTGACCAATTAGCCAGAGAACAATGGTTCATTTGTAAACTGCCAGTACTGGTAAAATGCGGTTAGTTGTTCTCTTTCTGGAGTGACTATATACTGCACCTGTGATATGTAGTTGGTCCTGTGTGTTTGATAGTGAGAGCACCTTGAAGGAGCAGGTGGACAAGGAGAAGGCTGCCCTCCAACAGTCCATCCATAAAAACAGTGCCTTAATCTCAGAAAAGGACCAGCAGGTGGAAAACCTGAGGAGTGAGGTAAGAAACTAATGCAAGATGTTACTGTTATTATTGGTACCACAGATCATCGGCAAAACTGGAAAGTGTAACGTACATAAAATGCATTCAAGTGAAGAATTTAGAGGTACCAAACTCAACTTATTGATTGAATGTACTTTTGGGTCACCACTTTATTCACTTTATTGAGCTGTTGTGGCTGATTCTAAACTTTAAAGACACAAGAAGGTGCTTGTTCAAAGCTTTTACCAGGATACATTTTGGAGCTTGTTAAAACTTTTAGCTTTATTTCCTTTTCAAAGTTGTTAAACAAGTCAAAAGTTTGACTGCAGAATTAAAATTACAGATATCAGCAATGTCGTTCTGACTCGACGTGATTACACTCTGACTAGTTAGAATTTTTATATAATGTATAGTCATTCTGACTAATCAAAATGACAGATGGCTGTAATTCAGTTTTAACCAGTAACAGAAGTAATGGTGGCTGCTGTGATGCCTAAGATTGTGAGATCGGAAATGCCATGAAAAGCAAGCCGCCTCCTACCGCTTACTGTAATTTCTCACATATATATATAGATATAGATATGGCTAACATGATGTCACTTCTATATCAAGAAAAATTTTCACTGCCTACTTAATTTTTGAGTTTGCTTATAAATGACCTTAGAATCTGCCTGATGTGAAAGTGCGACTTTGAAGGTTGTGAGATAAAAAACTTGTGTTGCTGGTGCAGACGTAGTGATGCTTTTCTCTTTGCGGGGTCAAAATACCTTTTCTGCTGTCATCCTTTTAAAACTTGTCTTTAAACCTGGCATGTAGAGGCCTGTGAACTCTAGGACCTTGACTTGTAGATGGAATGACAAAATTGAAAGGCAACCCAATAATAACGCTAATACAAGCAAACACTCAGTGAGGAATTTCATTTGCTGCCATAAACATAATTTTTCAAAGTGAGTAATAATTTGTAAAAAAAGAAGTCGGTAAACATTTTCCAGTATTTTAATACCACGGGTTGTTTTCTTCATAGCTGACTGTACTGCGTGGGGAAAGTGCCTCGGTTAAGACACTGCAGGGTACAATTCAGGCCTTGGAGCAGGACAAAGCTAAGCTACAGGATCGTGTTCAGAGACTGGAGAAGGACCTAGCTGCAGGGCCTGACACCATCAACAAGTCCTCAGGTAACGTTGGACTTGACTCAGGACCACAGCTAACATTTCTGGTATACTCGTAGTTTCAATCGTAGCATCTGGACTTGCTTGAGGAAGACGTTTCACCTCTCATCCAAGAGGCTTCATCAGTTCTAACTGACTGGTTGGGAGTACCAGATTTTATACTCTTCAGGATCCATTAAGACTATTGAAGCTTCAGTCTGCTGGGCGTGTGTTGCCCCTCGCCTCATTATGCGAGTCGTTAGGTCCTTCCCTCTCACAATGGGGTTCCTTAGGGCCTGTTGTGGCCAGGTGAGAATGGGTTCTGTTCTTCCTGGGTAGAGAATGTAAAACTGCATTGTATACTGGTGAGAGGTGATGGCACAAGCCTCCCCCTCTGGAACTCCCAACCAGTCAGTTAGAACTGATGAAGCCTCTTGGATGAGAGGTGAAACGTCTTCCACAAACTCAAGCAAGTCCAGATGCTACGATTGAAACTACGAGGAAAACCATGACCTGGATGACTGAGAACCTTCACAGACAACATTTCTGGTAGCACCAAGATCAGATCTTATCTAGTTTACTTCTGTTTTGCAGGTGATGCGGTTTTGGACCAAATGAGGGAGGATAAGGAGACTGCAGAGAGTCAGGTGTGTACCGTTGCATCCCGATAATGCCAGTCTTAGGATAGGTTGAGTTTGCCTTGTTTTTCCATCTATACATTCAGCGTAATGATGCTTTCCTGCCCTGCCCATAGAATTTTCTGGTTTGACGATAACTTGTCCTCATTGCATTTACATGTCACCATAGTTTTGGGCAGTCGTATGGAAACAGTCTTACTGAATGTTGTTTGTGAATGACTGTGTTGCTCACTTAGTACTAATTACAAAAGCACTACTGAATGACATACTGAATATTACTTCTGTTGACTCGTAACTGTTACAGTATAATGTTTTATGGAGGTGAAATGGGCCAAAATTTATTTGAAATTTCACTAAAAGGACGTGCAGCTTCTGACGTCATCTCAGCTCTTACAGGGATGATTGATGCAACCCATGAATCGGTATCACAGCTTTATCATCCCACCAGTGGGAGCGTTTCAACCACAGTAGTGGGATAATGGCGTGTCATTTCTTAATAAAGGCTTATCTTTTCAGTGTCACAACTTTCACCTCCCTCCTGTGTTGACTCTAAAATGTTATACTGTATTATCTGTGTCTGTGATGACTTGAGTGTGTCGTCTGGCAGTAGGCGGGTCCTAATTTGAATTTCATTTTTTTTTCTCCTCCTTCTCTTTCTTAAATTCCAACTCCTCTCTTCTGCCCTGTTTCTGATGTTGGCAATGCTACACCACCATCAGGCAGCGGTTTGTTACTGTTTTTCATCAGCTTCACTTGTGCATGTTTGTCACTGTGGCTCTTGTGTTTCATCCAGTTGAATCACTTTACAGATGGTGTGAAAACTACATGCAAACTGTTGTCCGAAGATGAATCAAGCTTGATTAATCAATACCTTTAAGCATTGAGTGAGGTCTCTGCTAAAATTCCCAGGGAAAATTACTGCTTAGTAGACATTAGATATGTTGAGGATTACGTTTACTCAGTGAGACACTCATGAAATGTGGGTGCTTTACTGACTCATTCCAAGCTTTGATCTTTCTTGGGGTGACAACTCACAGTGGCAGTTCATCAAGGTTGGGCTCATGTTTTGGAGTTATAATGAGGCACAGTCACTATTATGTCACTATTTTAACAGTCACTATTGGCTTGAGGAAAAGCAGTGGCACATTAACTACACTAAATAGACTTTATTATAAATTGTTGAGTAACTAGTAGTAGTGAAAAAAACTGTTGATGAACAATAGATGATTATTCGCCAGGAGCAGGATTGATGCTACCGTTGTGTTTCTCCTTTACAGATTGATTTCCTGAATTCAGTCATTGTGGATCTCCAGAAGAAGAATGAGGAACTCAAGGACAAATTGGAGAAAATGGCAGCTGCTGCTCTCAATGGGAATAATCCAAGTGAGCTGGATAACTATGATAGGTAAGTTCCTCTTACAGAAGACTTTCTCAGACCACTAAAATTGGGATCTACAGATATGTGTGGGTTTATTAGTTTGTTGGTTTCAGGGCCGATGATTATCGGTACTAAAGATTGATACTGGATATTTTAAACCGATATACATTAAAAGTTCAATATTAACAGTCAGTCATAGCAGGAAACTCTGCATTCATACTTAGGTTACTTGATTAGTAAAGATTACTATCAGTGAGTATGTACAGTAGAGAAAGGAGTGACGACGTCAGTGTTACGTGACGAGAGGACGCTCTGTGTGTGTTGTGAGATTGAACAGTTTGTCTCCTGCAGTTAGATCTGCTACTCTGTGTTGTTAATCTTTCCTTGTTCTGTAACTTTAAATGCCTACTAAGGTTAAAATCTTAAAGCATTATTTGTTCTCCAGATAATGTTTTGGGGTTAAACTATAGCTGCATCCTAACTTAGCCGCTAGCTGTTAGAACTGTTAAAAGTACCTAACTTCATAATTTATGGTCATGTGCTTCTTATTAGGTTTTTGTGGGCTGTGTCTCTGCTACAGAGACATGTCTGTCAGTCAGACTGGAATTGTTAAAGTTAGTCTGACTTTAAAAAGATGTTACGGTGCTCCAGATAGTGTTAGCCACAGGCTAAAAGGCACAGCAGATCTCTTAGTGATAGCCTTAGCCTGGCACCAGCACCAAAATAAGTTCAGGTTGCATTCACACTGAATTATTCGGGCATTTTCAGTGTAACAGTTAAACTGGCCTTTCTTTTGCAAGATTATGGTGTTTGTTACAACTTCAGCAACATCTGCTACCCAAACTCATCCGTCCTTGTCTTTAAACAGTAACCTTCAGTGTTGATTTGCTGTTACTTCTGACATGTAACCAGTCAGATATTGCTGTGAGTGGGACATTGTTTGAGACCACAAAGAGACTACAGACGGCACATTTCATTGATTTTATCGACAATCGGTTCTTAAGAATAACTATGCTAATATTAGGAAAAATGCCAGTCTATCCTTTTTTAAAACAATGCCAGCTGCGTGTCACTACAGCTTTCACATCACTGGAAAGTGAACTGACACAGAGTTGCTTTATTTGTCTCTGCAGCCATGACAAGCAACCCACGAAGAAGAAGCCTCCCCCAAGACTGTTCTGCGACATCTGCGACTGCTTCGATCTCCACGACACCGAGGACTGTCCCACACAAATGCAGATGCCCGACTCCCCTCCACACACCACCTACCACGGCAATAAGGGTGAAGAACGGCCATACTGCGACATCTGTGAGGTCTTTGGCCACTGGACCGAATCCTGTAACGATGATCAGACCTTTTAAAGCCTTTTTAACCCTCGTTCGCACAATCACTATATTTGCACATCATGTTAGGTTCTGCTATGCTTTCGGGATCATAGTTTGTGTGTGTGCATTTTGTGTGCTTGTTTTTGCCAAGCATATTTTGTCGTCCACACCAGCCCTTAAGCGCTCTTATAGGAGAACAATCTCCTCAGAATCTCTTTCCAAAAATCCAGACATCCAGAAAAATACAGGAGTTAACCGTTTTTATTTGTAATTGTAAATGACTTTCTAGGAAAAATGTTTGATATCCTGGGATTGTGTGAGTGAGAGGGTATTGTAAGCGGATGTATTATCTGGGAGAAACAATGGTCTTCTTCAGATCTTTTAATTTATCAATATTCTTACATTGTTTGCACAGCTTGTCGGAGGGGTTACAAAGATAATATAGTATCATAAAAGGTGTTTATTTGAAACTGTAAATTACTTGATTGAAAAACAAATGTCAGTTTTGCGCAAGAATTAGTGAGCAATATAGTTTATTTTTGTATGCCTGGAAATACGATGTACTCTAAAGGTTTGATAGTATGTGTGTAATTTTGTGACAGGAGGGATTTGCTCGCTCTTTTCTGGAGTGGAGCTGTGAAACCCAGTGCTGTTTGGCTTTAATAGGAACTTTTTTTTATGGCCTTTCTGAAAGGACTGCTGGAAGACCGGTAAGAGAGAAGCGGTTAAATTTGAAGCTCTTCACACTTCTTACTGTAAACTTTCAGTTCCAGTAAAATGGCCTTTCCCAAAAAAGTTTCGTATCAATTAAAAGATCATATCTGTTTGAAAACAATGAAACACTTCGGCATTTCTTTAAACATGTTTGGAATATCTGTATAAAAATAAATAAAGTTTATGGATTAAATAAAAAGGAATGTGTTGCTTGTGCATAATGCTTTCACAACAGTGTTAGTTGGCACTGTCGCAAGCTGGATAGCTCAGTAACTAACACCCCAGACCTTGGCATGGGACATCGGTGGTTCAAGTCCCGGTCAGGGTGCAGGTATCCAGTGAGGACCCTTAGGCAAGGTCCTTAATGCTGCCCCGCCTACCTACCTATGTACGTCGCTGTGGATAAAAGCGTCTGCTAAATGAAATTCTAACTGTAATCGTAATTGTCACATAGAATAATCGCGTTACGCTACATACTGGTGGCGTGTTCATATTTTATACAGAAGCTCCTAAAACCAGCAGTTCAACAAATAATAAATAATTTAAAATATACACTTGAGGACAAAATTATTAGACCCCCCATGAAATTTGAAGTGTTTTTCAAAAATGTCCCAAGTGCTGTTTAACGGATCAAGGAATTTTGAACACAGATTTTCCAAACATCATAGTTTTATTTTGGATGCTTACATTATTTTACTTTGCACACAGAAACTAAATTATTTCACAAAAACTACCAGGGTCAAAATGATTAGCCCCCCTGATGCTAATAGTTAATTGTGTATCCTTTTTGCTGGATAACAGCATGCAGTCTTTTGTTGTAGTTTGTAACAAGTCTCTGACACATCTCCTGAGGAATCCCAGCCCATTCTTCTTTGGCAAATCTCTCAAGCTCCTCCAGATTTGATGGTCTTCGGTCATGGACCCTGGTCTTCAGTTCACCCCACAGATTTTCAATGAGATTCAAGTCAGATCTTTGTGCAGGACAGTCAATAACGTTCACTTTGGTCTTCTGGAGGTAGTTCTTCACCAGGAGCGACGTATGTTTTGGGTCGTCATGTTGGAAGACAAAGCGACGACCCAGACCCAGTTTTGCTGCTGACTGCTTGAGGGTTTCTTTCACAATCTTCACATATCCTTTCTTCATGATTGCTTCAACCTTGACGACATTCCCAGTTCCAGACGCACTGAAGCATCACCACAGCATTATATACTCCTACCACTGTGTTTAACTGTGGGAATGGTGTTCTGTGGGTTATTAGCCTCTCCCTTCTTTCTCCAAACATAAGCAACGTCTATATGGCCAAAGAGCTCTACTTTGGTCTCATCTGACCAAAGGACATGCTTCCAGTATGCATCTTTCTCCAGATTGTCCTTAGCATACTTCAGTCTGGCTTGAAGGTGTCTTTGCTGTACAAGTGGAGTTTTTCTTGGCCTGCATCCTCACGGTCCATTTCTGTGCAGGGCTCTAGTGACTGTCTTCTTTGACACTACATTTCCTGACTTGGCATTAGCTAGTGTTTTGGTAGTTGTTCTAGGTTCTTTAGACTTATCTCTCACTAGTTATTTTTTTCCAGAGTCTTTTAAATCTTTCTTATACTACCGCTGCCAGACTTGTTCTGTACTGTGTGGCTCCCTTTGAATTTCATGATGATACTTCTCACTCCACTTCTTGACACCTGGAAACGCTGTGATAACTTTGTATATCCTTTCTGCTTTGTAAGCATCAACAATTCTTTTTCTCAAGTCTAAACTGATTTCTTTTGTTTTTGGCATGATGTTTTCTCAAGTGACAGCTCAAACCCTTAATGACGTTTTTATACTGTGTGTAAAGTGTAGGATAACCCTCAGTTTTAACTTGATTGATTGATTACAAGCTGTGAGTATTACAAAGTTAAAGCACATGATTGCACAACAGTGGTTTGTGCTTTGGCTCAGTAAAAAGGTAATTTCTTAAGGGGGCTAATAATTTTGACCCTGCTAGTTTTGGGATTTTGTGAAATGATTTTATTTCTGTGTGCAAAGTAAAATAATAAGCATCCAAAATAAAACTATGATGCTTGGAAACGGTGTGGTAAAAATTCCTTGATCTGTTTAACAGCACTTGGGACATTCTTGAAAAAAACTTCAAATTTCATAGAGGGGGCTAATAATTTCGTCCTCAACTGTAATTTACTTTAAGTTTTTGGTTTACATAAAGCAGGACAATGTATTTTTTCCAGGACATTTAAAAGTAGTTTGATAACTGTCTACCTTTTAGGAAGGAAATGACTTAAACCAACATCATATTGTAGTAGATTTAATATTAAATTCAGCTCACATTCACAGTCAGCGCTCATGACAAAATTCAGATGGGACCTTAAGAAGAACGGTGCTCTGTGCTTTCAGAGGTTCAGTGAGGGAGTATGAGTTGGTGAGCTTCAGATGCAGACTTCCATTGCTCCAGCTCCACGCTCACCTCCACGGACATGGTGTCGTCTGTGTGGACATCCAGCTCAGGTTTCTTCTTTCCTTTCCCTTTGCCTGCAGAGAACAACATCATGCAGGATTTAGGAAAGTAAACACACTGAGAGGAGAATGTCTAATAAATCAAAACATCATAAATGACACTGAAATTTCACTTTTAGCCATCTGCATTAATATTCAATCTAACATATAAACCACATGTGGTATATAAGGAGGCTAATCTTAAAATAACACCACAGTATCAAACCATTTTTAAATTATCATCTAAATAACCTTTAGAAGATGCTGTATTCTTCTGTCCTCTACCGCTGCCTTCTGTCCGTTTTGACTCCTTCTCCTCCTTCTTCTTGTCCTCTTTGATTTTCTTTCCCAGTTCCTAAAGATATGTGTGAAAAAGAAACACCCCACATGAAGTAACTCCTTCACAATTTATAATCCTTTTATCTGTCCCACATGTTGCAAGTTTATGTTCCTTTTGTTTTGTAAATATCATACTTTTGGACATTATAAATCCTGTTTCCCAGTTTGAACCTGCTTTTTGGTGAAGCATCAGCACCAGTCTGAGATGAGTGGACCAGATAATGGTTGTAATATCTGCAGTGGTTTAGCTGTGTAACCTAATATGTAGTATTCAAACTCACCTTTTGAGGTGTTGGCGGAGCTTCCACCTTAGAGTCTGAGTGCAAGACACCAAAGTCACAGAGGACATTGACCTTTTGATCTCCTTTGACCAGGCTTTGCAGGGGGACTTGTGCAGAGCTGAAGATTCTTCTGATGGGGGCGTCTTGGACCAGCTCTGGGACAGATTTCTTCTTTTTGTCTTTAGGTTTGTCTTTGGTGGAACCAGATTTGCCGGAAGACTACAGGAGATTGAAAAGAAAAAAAACATACAAAAGCAGACACATCCGTGTGATTAGTTGTGGGTGCTGGAGAAAAATATAGTTTTTCATTATACACTGATCAGCCACAACATTATGACCACTGACAGGTGAAGTGAATAACATTAATCATATTGCTACTATGTGGTGTTCTGCTGGAAAACCTTGGATTTTGGCATACGTGTTGATGAGACTTAGACACCCAGCCTGCCCCTGCAGGAAAATGCACCCCACCACATGGAAACAACATCAAACAATCAGGAACATCTTGAGGAACATGACAATGGCCCAAGATGTTGATTTGACCTCCAAACTTCCTAGACCCCATTCTGTCTGGGTTTAATTAAAATATGATTCAGTCCCCAGAATGGACCAACATGTCCTCCCATGACTCCCCACATACAAAACACAATATGTTTTCATCATTGTGAAACCCATTTGTTGTTTTTTTGCCTGTTTATTTAACATTTGTCATCATAGACGATGAAAAATCTGCAGTTTTCTGTGACGATGTTCAGAACAAAACGTACCAGATGTTGTCTAAAGAGACACCTCTAGTGTTCTATCAGCTGTTAAGACTTTGGGAATAGGTGAGCAAGTAAAAGGAGGGTGTCGCCCATACACTAAACATGATTTCCATCTTTGCATTGAAGCTAAATTCCCTTTAGGAGCAGCTGTATCTCCATAACAAAGACAGATCTGGAGCCAAATCAGCATAATCACACTCGGGTTGGTGCCAAAACCAAAATTACTCTCAGATTGTCCAGTTACAGCTGAGTGTCCCAACATCTGACATTCTTTTCATTCCACAATATAATCTTAACTTTGTTTTTCAGCTATTTGTTTGTTTGGTAGATGATGCAGTTTGATTCTTGAATCAGAAAAAAGAGCTAAACATTTGCTGCAAAGACTGATGTGTAATGTTTAAATAAAAAGGCCGAGTGTATTACAAAAGATAATGACTGCAGTGGATCAGGTATTAGCAGTTAACAACACTAGTGGAGTTAAAGCTATCACAGTATTAACTCTTAGGTGGTCAATTTCACTTTCACTTATTTTTTTTAAACCAACATAAGTCCTGATAATAACTACT
>OMNN01062530.1:0-46625 GCA_900302755.1 Chromis chromis | reverse complement strand
GACTGTGTGAGTGCAGATTGTCTTTCTGCATGACTGTAAATGGTCACTTTGTTAGTATCAGAGTTGATTCTGTAGTGTGGAGGGTCGGAGGTCAGTGTTGCAGTGGGTCATCCTCAATAAAGCTCATGAAGCATGAAGGGGGAGGTGGTGGTGGTGGGTGGGTTTTTTTTTTACTATCAACCGCAACTCTATGTCCTCTAGACCACCTTAGAGTATCATGTGCAGGTACAGAAGCTGCACTGCTTTACGAAATGTTAATGCAACACTAATAAATGTGGTTTTAAGTGGTTTTGGAGCATCTCTGGGAAGTTTTCTTTTATCGGTTTCAGTCTTATAAGGCCAGTAAACTTGATTTTAGTTTAACTTATAATAAAGAGTCAAATAAGGACTAGTTTGTGTAGTTTTTATTATTAAATCGCTTCTGGAAATCACCTCTGATTCTGAAGATTTTCTGTGGGGATGCTGTTTTTACGCAGAGTGTGTGTGCTCCCTTTGTTAAGAGGTAATGAGTTAAAACTAAGACACGGCAGGGCACAGACTCGCTCTTTATCAGTTTCTTTTTTCCCCTCCAATGATAGCCTTCACTTATCTTGCACCAGACCTCCTGCCCTTAAATTACAGACTTTCCAGGACAACAAGCTGATTTTGCCCATGCAGAGCGCATTTGGTCCATTTGTGGATGTTTTGTAAAAGGGGGTCCATATGGCTCCACATGCTTTGTAGAAAAAACACTTTTCCACGCCGAAAGTGATCCTTTAGTGAATGGCGCAAACCAAATTACACCAAAAATAAAAACCTCATCTAAGTAAAGTTGAAATAAATTTTCAAACAATCTGAGAAAATAATAAACGCCTCAGTGGGTCAGGAAAAAAACTCGAAATTAAAAAAAAATAAAAAATCTCTTGAGTGGAGAAAATGAACACCCCACGACAAAGCCTTTTTTTTTGCAAATATTTAAATGCATAATCAGTAGAAATCTTTATTTTTTTCCAATATACTTCTCACATCTCAATGCACAGTACAAGGTAAAAAGCATGTACAAAAATAACAACAAAAAAGATTGCATATTGACATGAGGAGACAAATGCACAAATCAGAACCTTTTTTCAGGGGGCTGATATTAATATAATACTGTTTAAAATGGGGGAATTCGCTGGTTCTTACTTTGAATGAGCTTTAGCCTCATTTTTTTATGTGTGTTTTTTAAAGAAGGGAACAGCCCTCCAAGAAGCAAAGCGAATAGCGCCTGGGAGAGAAAATTGTCCGGCGGGTCAGGGGGGTGTTGGGGTCAGTCCTTGCGGCTGAAATGTGTCCCCTGGATGAACCTGCCACTGCTGCTGCTTTTGTCGACCTTCGGTTGAAATACCTTTTCAAGTCTCTCATCACGAAGACTTTCAAGAGAGGAGACCTCCTCATACTGGGAGAGCTTCTGGGCTTTTCTTGTCCGAGGACAATGACGGTATAAAACAAGAAATATCTGTCTTGAAACGTGACCTGAAAGCCCCCCTTCGGCTGGGTTTGTTGTAAATGAAAAAAAGAAAAGAAAGAGAGATTCCCATATCAACTAAGACTAAAAAACTTTGCATAAAGCCATGCTAATAATGCACAAGAGTTCCAACTTATTTCAGAATAATAAAAGTTTGAACGAATACTTTTAATTAAATTGTGTGCTATACGAAAAAATGTACACGTTTGTTTTTAAACAAATAAATAATGGAGAAGAAAATCGTATCAAGAAAAATAAACAATTATACTCCTAAATATTCAGGATTTCTGATTATTTCCGATGAGAAACATCCAAATATCAATTATTTTTGATGCCATGCAGGAAACAAATGATCTTTCATATGCTGGGTTTCGAATAGCATGAGAGAGCCTCTGAAAATGTACACTGTTTACAAAGGTGTCAGGAGAGATTTATAAGGGCACTCTGAATAGTTTGCGCACAGGAATGTCTTACGTTTGGGAATAATATTTAGGCTAAGAAAAAATTCAAAGCTATTTTTTTTGTACAAAATAATTTAAAACATACAACTCACAAGAAAAGGAACAACAAAAATCCAGCGGGACAATTTGCAACTTACGAAAGTAGACTGAGGAGTGTTTGGCGTGGTCTATGCAAATAATGCTTCCTTCAAGTATTTAATATTGTGCGTAAAAACGTGGCGTTTCATTTGGAGAAAAACTGAAATAAGCCTCGTGTGTGCGTAATTTGAACGAATGACCTTCCCTGCTGTTATTTGTATTTGTATTACAGAATCTTCAAAGCATCGTGAATCCATGTGAGGAGGTTTTTTTTTTAATCCATGAAATCGGGCCGAGCTTGCGTAATAAATGTCCTCAAGGGGGGAAACGTCCAAAAAAAAGGAAGGAAAAAAAAGTGTGTTTCAATTCTTTTCTGTGTTTGTAGAATTTAAAACATAGAAGAGGCTCAACTTGCAAAACCTCTCAGTTATAAAGACTGATTGATTTTTTTGACTCAGTCTTGTGGCAACACTGTTGGGGTCATTTTTGTTAAATTAAAAAAAAAACAAAAAAAAACTGGCTAAAAACGACATCAGTCCATGCAAAAGTCAGATGCAACCTTTTGTCTCTTTTTTATGTACAGTTAATGTCTGGAGGCATCAGGGCACCCTCCTCTCTTATAACGCTGTGATATCAGTCTGGTTGTCCTTCTGAATGCTTTGCAGATGGCTGGAGGCTGGAGCAGATCTGCCCTTGGTGTTGGGCAGTTTGTGATCTTTCTTCCATTTCATCCGTCTGTTCTGAAACCAGATTTTGATCTGCCTTTCCGAGAGACAAAGAGTGTGGGCAATCTCAATCCGCCGCCGCCTGGTCAGATACCTGTTAAAATGAAACTCCTTCTCCAGCTCCAGGACCTGCTGCCGGGTGTAAGCTGTTCTGGACCGTTTGGGCTCTGATCCCGTGTAATCCGGGTTCACTGGGAGAAAGAAAACAACCAAAGGAAGAAAAAAAGAAAGAAAGAAGAAGAAGTCACCAAATGTGACCAGTGCAGCGTGCAGGCAAACAACAAAACAAGCAAAGTACAGCGTCTGCACCCGGAGCGCACAAACTTTAAGGAAATTCACACGCGGAAGCGACACCAGGAAATAATGAATGACCTGAAGTGAATTTAAGCAGATTTGCTGCAGATTTAGGAGCATTAGCAGCGGTCAATATGTGTTTTCAGGAGCTTCCAGGCGCTTACCTAGCGGCCTATTTCCTGAGCTATAAAAATTTATGACTTGTGTAATTGGCGAGGCCTTTCAAAGACTCCTATAAATATTACACTGAAGGATTTCTAAACTACAGCTCTCAGCTGGTCCATAAGGGAGGAAGAAAAGGGGGAAATCTTACCAGTTGTTACGTGAACTTTCTTCATCCAGGGGTAAACTACTGCAGGCTGCTTGGCTTGTATCCCATTTTGGCTCTTTGTGTTTTGCTGCTGTCCACAAGTCCGGGGTCCGGCCACTTGGACCGGGGCCCCCTGCTCAGTCTGTGCGCTAAAATTGCTCGGGTGGCTGGATCTTTCGTGCACATGACCCCGTGGCTGCACTGTGGAGTCCTGCACAGTGTTGCAGCTGAAGGGCTGCTCCGTGTAGTTTGGCCGTGGGTAGATCCCTGGATGCTGAAAGTCTGTGTCCTGCGATGGACTGTAGAAGTCCGAGCCCTGCTCAGGTATATAGTTATTTTGTGAATATTCCTCGCAGGGAGGAAATTTGGGATCCACATACTTAGAGTTCACCATATACGAACTCATGGCCATTAATTTCTGAAGGTAGAAAATACTAATTTTTCTCGAGTTGTCTTTTTTTCCTCCCTCCATAAAGCCCTCCTACTTGGTGTCAACTGAATAAAGTTAGCGAACCATGTGACCAGATCGGCCAATAGAGGTGATGCTGGTCCAAACACGGGTAAACATACAACTAAATACATTTTAACCAACTCAAGATCCAAAATTAGACCCTGGTGGAAAAACACACACATATCCCCTCAAACATTTGCGTCTATGTTTGGAAAATAAAAAGAGATGCTGAAAAATAAGAAAAAAATAGCTCATGATTTAAATATTTAACTTTATAATTATGAAAAAAATAAACATATAGGATATAAAGATGTTTGAACCGAGCTGAAATAAAAATAGATCACTTTCTGTGCTCTAACGTGAAGCTATAGTGTTGAACAGAGAAACCAACAAAAGATACAAAAAGCCCCTCGGCATAAAAGCAGCGAATAATGACTGGAGACAATTGATGGACACTGTCTTTGTCAAGAAGGGGTCATCCAAAAGTTACACGAATCTCATCACTTCATCTGCTCCCATCCCTTTGAAAAAAAACTGTCTCAGGAGCCTATTGGGCAGCAGCACAAGCAGCAGCAGCCTCTGGGAATCAATAATGCAGAGACACAAACGACCCACAGGAGGAAAAAAGCTACAGCTGGACTGTGGTTTTCTTTTTTAACAAATCTATTTAGGTGTTTTTATCCACTAAACGCAGGCATCTCCAGGTATTAGGTGTATTTTCAGGTGAAACATTTTGCATCAGGTTTCCTCTCAGCCTCTAGAGTTTCAGCACAAACCCAAAGCCCTCCCCTTTTGTCTTATGAGGGATGTGCTGTTGTCAGATTTACTCTCATTCATAACGCTACACTGTCTTTTGCAGCAACATATTAGGCACCAAATGCCCGATAAAAGATGGCAATAAGTCAGGAAAAAAAATCGAAGTTTTTTCATCGACCATATACTCCCCTAGAATCGAATCTGTGACTGTGATTTTATCACACAAATTCGGTTCTACAGGGTATATATAGACGACGGGAAGCGACACAACCACAGCACTTTGTGTTTACACCACTGGAGCCAAACCAGATTTACAAAAGTGGCTTTACAGTCAGGATGAACAACAGCATCAAAGAAGCTGGGATGCACAAGGAAACAAGAGGCATGCATTAGAAACAGATGGGGCAAAAACACATACTAGAGGCCTTTAATTATGGGCTGTAATAATATCTGGATATCTCAATTTAATTCACTTTCAACAATACGTATTCCCACTGAAGCAGCCACGACTATTTTAATTCATTTCTCATTTTTTACAGTGCAAAGGGGATTTTTTTTAAGGCTTCTTAGTTGCAGATTTAAAGCAAACTTGCTCACATAGTTGCTTCAACAACCAACAACAATCAGTTCTCCAAAAAAACAAAGAAAAGGCAGAAGAGGGCTGGAGGCCTACAGGCTACCTGTCAGTTTAAGCAGCAAATGACAAGCAAAAAGCACATAGCTGAGGTCAAACCATGTTTCTGTGCAGCTTTTCCCTCCATCAAAGCTCAAGTTCACAATAAGTTTAAAAAATTGTTTTAAACAATGTAAGCAACTTTTCACTTCTGCAAGCTGCCAAACAACGAAACAACAGGTTAAAGTGACGAAGAAATACGCGCTGGATGCTAAGCTGCCTGGTAGAAGACTGTTTATCACCGCTGCGCAAAAAGATGAGGCTAAAGGCCACCGAGGTCAAACCGAATCATTTACAAACTTATCAAAAAGTTTAATTATTTTTCGCTCCTGCTGACAGCTCAAAGGGTGCAAAAGTTTACCAAGTCCTCGTCAGCCATTAACTATAACCAGCATGGAGACCACTGCAAGACCTGATCCTTTACAAACTGGGATGGATGAGACTGGACTGCTATTTGGAAAATAAAGAGACCAAATTAAGCTAAATATATATTTTTCCCTCCAAGGAAATCAAAATGAGAATTATTTCTATCAAGTATATCTTTTGGATGAGAGAGATTGTAAAGGCATACATCATGAAATTCTTTGGGTGAGCTGATGTTAGATTAAATGATTCAAACTATAATCTCTGGCTGGAATTTATTCCCTTGGAGCGCATTTGGTTAAACCACAGGTCTGGAAAAGCCTGAAAAACGCACAGCAAAAATAAATAAATGCTTGAAGAATCATGTTACGAACTTGTGATGATGTGCTCAGCTGGTTGGTCTGATGTAATGTTTTGGCCACAGTTAAATATTTCAGCTTGAAATAAATTGTGTGGCTGAAAGTTATATTTAAAAAAAAATCCATAAAACATAAAATCAAAAGATGGTTTAACTCTTTGTGTTTTTTTTTCCTCTAAACGAATCCACATGATGTGATCTCTGATCTAGAAACTCCCAGTAAATTCTCATTAAAACATGAATTGTTCGTTATGGGTGCAGTTTAAATGTGGATTCCACGATCAGTTTAAACTCGTCCTTGCACTTCACATTTCAATATTCGGGCTCTTAGACAGCCTGACCTGTCTTTCACCTTATACCCTGCTACTCCTTCAGACGGGTCAAAGCCGAGATACGTAACAAAAGAATGATAAAGTCAGCGTTTCCTGGCAGCTTGTGTTAAACGAAAGGACAACTAGAGCAGCTCGACACGTTTTTCCAACATATTTACGCAAATTTTCCCATCAAAAAGCGAATATTTAAAGGACGAGGCCCGTTTGATCCAATTTTCGGACAAAGTAAGGAAGCCGATTTTTATTGTGTGACTGAGAATAAAAGGAAACAAAGCTTAAATATCGCATTAAACATTTTAAACTGGATTTCTAACAAAAGCGGACGAAATTTAAATGTAAAGGCCTGCAGTGGAGACGCATCAGGCCTATGGAGAATTAAAAAAATAAAAAATAAAAGCCACATTATGTGAAAGAGGGAAGGCTAATTTTATTGCTGCAACCTCAGAGCTGGTTTTAGTGGTTTGTAAATTTATATGTGGATGAAACCGAAGCTCAAAATGTGGACAGATGAATTGTAAATTCTGGAAATTGTAACTGATGGATGCAGCAGATTTGTAATTAAACTGGAAAATTGTATTATGTTAATTAAGGCCTCACGACATTATCCAAGGCACCTTCACCAAAAAGCCTCTTCACAACAGGTTGATCCATGCGTCTCCAAGCAAATAAATGAAACTACATCAGACTAAATCACAAACTGAGTCTTAAACCTCCAAAAACAAGCACAGAAATCAGATTAAACGCCATCAGAGCAGCATAGGAGAACTCTCTCAGTCCGTCCTGCACCAGAACGCACTGTTGCTGCGTTTGGAGGCAGGAAACGGGGTTCAGCCTGAGCATTACGCATGTGACATCACACGCCCATAGCGCGAGCATAATGATAAAACACAGCTTACCAGAGAGACCGCAACACATGGCGCACCGTGCGACAAAACGCATCCACGCAGAAAAGAAGGGGAGAAAAAAAGTCGGTCCGGTAAGGCTCCCTGTCAATTGAAGCTCTATTCCAGCCCATCTGGACGCTCTTACTAATACACAATGAGAATTATATTTTGGCTTGTCAAGTCCCAGGCCATAAAACAAACTTTAATGGCGTCACGTGTTTCCTCGCAGCCATTCACAACGGCGCGCAGGCCCATAAATAATCCTCAAAGTTGCACTTACTCAATAATGCCGATTACACTGATGTGCACTGTGGAAGAAGAAGAAGAAGAAAACAGTGGTGGAAATGAGGAAGCTGAGAGGCAGTGGGGAGGTTAGAGATGGAACATGTGCACATTTCAGACTTGTAAGCTTCCTTGAACAAACAGAAAAGTCTTGTGTTATGAAGTCAATCCATCTGACCATTAATATTAATAACCCTAATGCAACCACAGGCTCTTGTCAAGTTATTTAATTTGATTCAATCCAACTTTCTTTTACTGCGCATTAGATCTATCCATTTACTGACCTCTAAAGTGTTAACAACAACACTGAACATGCATCACTGGTTTGTGCTCAAATACATTTCTCTCCCCAGTGAACCTGCCACAATAAGACTGATGTCATTCTCTGTTCCAGGCCAATCCCACAGTGCACTGCTTGGCTGTTGTTTTTTTTTCTTCCTCTGCTCCTCCTCTCTCATTTTCTGACTAAACTGCACATAATGTTGAGGTTTGGGTGGCTGCCACAGCGGGGCAGGTATGATAAATGGGATGGCATCAAATCAGAGGCTTGTCACTTTTTTTTTTTTTTACATGCATGTCCTCATAAAAAGTTATTTCCCTGTAGATGAGCTGAGGGTAAATATCTTGTACTTGCATCTCTGGTGGTTCAGATGCAGCTGCACACATTGGTTTGCCTTTTTTTTTTTTTTTTGCATTGAATTTAAGGACTTACCTGCAGCTTTATGCCTGTAAATAAAGTTATTTAACTTCAGCTTTGTCTCAAACTCTCTTAAATATATAATATCCATCACTATTCACAAGGATGATGTGATGCACACAGTTAAAGCTGCAAAGAATCTGTACTGAAGCAGTATCTAGAGTTTGTTCCACATTGCAAAACATGCACTGTGCTCTCTGTATACCATTAATTAATAACAATAAATAATAAAATGACACACATATGAGTTTGTAGAGCACCAAAGAACACAAACACCCCACACAGTAGCAGATATAAAGGCACCAGATGACAGATTCTGCTTCCTCCTACACAGTGAAAGTCTACTGGGGTGAGTTTTCTGACACACAATTCTCCAAAAGCACTTTCAAAAAATGAATTGGATCACATGACTTCCATCTCAGCCACTCACTGAGCTCAAGAACCTGCAAGGAAAGGGCTGCTGAGGGGCTGCAGAGGGGCTGAGTGTTGGGCAACAGCGCCTTCTGCTGGCACATTAACGGCCCTTTTCCACTGTAAAAAATAAAGGTCCGTGTACCCAAACACAAGTGGCTCAACTAATCCTGTGTCTAATGATGGATTTGTGCAAGGAAGGGGGAAGAAACTGTACTTTTTAAAATACAAACTGTAGATTTTTGTTTGATTAAGTGCGTGACTCCTTAAATACGTGGTCTGATGGGTTTAACTGAAGACTGGGTTTAACTAAATTCTTTCAAATTAAACTGAATGTGAAGAAGCATCATTGCGTTCTGGTTGAGGGTATTTGCAAAAGAAATCGAATACAAAGGGTATATTCTGCAGTGAAGATGCGGTTAATCTTCACTGAAAGGATAAAAGAGATGATGGTGGTGGGAAACTGATGAGTAGCTTTTTCCTATCCAACTGGGACAAAGTTCAAATAAATTCTTGCCTACAGCACTTGTTATGTTGGATAAGTCAACATGAAGAAAACATTTGTTTAGAAATATCCCACTATGTTGATGCTGAAGAGGCTAATTAATGACAAGAACTAATATCTGGGAGCATCTCTGAAAAGAGGAAACCACATCCATTCATGGAAACTACCAGTTAAAATGTGTGCAGGGCCTGCAGTTAGATACTTTTCGATATAAGTGTATATAACTAAACACATGCTAAAATCATGTCATCTATGTGCATTGTCCAACTGAACAAACACGAGGGTGAATCCTGTCTAATTTTCTCAGGCTTCTACTTGTGCTTGTCTTCCAGGGTCCATTTTGCCGCATTGCAGTGGGGCTGTAAATACTTTCGCAGCTGCCTGTCAGGCAACAGTGAAATACTGTCTTTGTTCAGTTGGCCCCATCGCTAGGCAGCTGAAAACAGCTATGAAAACTGAACTTATTCTGCAAGGCTTTTGCATATTTGGAATATAGAAGAGCACATTTATTTTGGGTCGATTATAATGCAGGATTTTAAAGAAGTTAGCACCATACTGGGAAATACAGGGGCTTCATCAGAGCAGATTTTCTTGTAGGTGGAGAAATGTATAAAGATATAACTTTGGATTCTCATTGAGTGAGGAACATAAAGCAAAATGGAGCTTCAAAATGAAATGAACGATCATTTAAATGCACCAAGCTATTTTTCTATGCTTTTGAAAAAAAATCTCTGCACTCAGCATCAGAAAAGCTGCTCATACATCATCATCAACAACCTCAAAAACAAGATACATTTGTGCAGATAAGCTTGAAAAATCACACGAGCGTCGACAACAATAAACATACTCAATGTATTTGATAATCCAGTGGGTTATTTGTTAGACTTTCTTTGGTTCTTGCAGCACAACAGCAGGAAAAACTTATTTTTACCATTACTAACGTCTTTACCAAGCTTATCTGTGCGTAAAGCAACAAAAATCAATTTACTTCCACACACAGCAACATGTGAAATCACCAAATTACCTGAGTGCCATTAGCCTGCTGCTAATTTACATGACTAATGAAAGAGGAAGCTGTCAGACTTCACATGCACACACAGACACACACAGAGAGAGGCGCAAATAAACTCCATTATTACGCAGGAATCTTACCTACAGCCGGGAGGTAATCCATGTTTATTCTTTGAGGTTTACCTAAGAGGCGCATTTTTTGTATATATCTATATAAATCTATATTAAAGCTAAGAGGAGCCGGTGTCGCTCTTTGCAGGTCAGATGTGGATAAAGTTGAAACGCTCCTCTTGTCATCCAGATGAGTGAACCGAGCAGTGTCGAAATATGTGCTGATCGGACGTTTATGAAACGAACGGCTGGGAGATTTTTTTTTTTTAAAGAAAGCCGACCGTGGCGTATCGGTTTAACGCCATAGACGCAGAATGCAGTGGGGAAAAAATCGCCTGGGAAATCAGGAAAAGGGCCATGAAGACGTTTGCCTCTCACACATGACCAGTGGCATCCAATGACAGGCGATGGAGGCACATAAAAAGGTCTATTACCAAGTTGTAAATTGTCCGCTCACAAAAAGGAATTTCGACTGCAGCAATTCTTCCCATCTTTGCGCATAATAGCAGAAGCCCCCACCGGCCCTCTAAACAAGAGGGTTTTTTCCCTCCCTGTTTTTCTTTCTTTTCTTACTCAAGCATCAAATGTTATATCCTAAAGCGAAAAAGAGAAGGCCTTTATTAAAAATATATATACTTCAGCTGCACCAAATTGCAAAGTGTAGAGAATAACTTTTGTAGATTAAATGTTTTTTCTTGGGCAAAAGGAGAAATAAAAATAATGCAAAGTTTGTAGAACCAACATATTTTTTCCTCAAAAAACTAAAAATAAGAAAAAAGAAAACACAAGAAATAGAATGACTGTTATTTACGTCGATGGAATTCTGTGTTTTCCTTTTTTTTTCATGCGGCCTAAGCAGCAGCTGTTGAAACCAGCAACATTAGTAGGCTCAATTCTAACGTGCATTGGTGCGTAAATAAAGAAAAAGACATAGCATCCTGATCAAAACTCATAAACTAACGCTGAGACACTAATGCTGTTATTATTCTGGGTATGTTTTAAATGCGTAAAGGCCTGTGTGTCTGTTCCAGGCCAGCTGCTGCTCATAAATAAAGAGAATTAAAAGAAGAAAATGAGTTAGAAGTAAATTATGCTATGCGCAATTTTCACGCCATCGACGCCTCCAGATTTAAAGGGTAAATAATGCAACTGCAGCGTTGCATGTTTGAGCATTTCTGCAGCAAAAATGGAAAAAGAAAAAAGAAAAAAAGGGGGGAATTTCTTTTATTTCCTTCTCGTTCATCTGGTGGCACGCCAGAGTCAGCACTGTGCGA
The DNA here is from genome assembly GCA_900302755.1 of Chromis chromis. NCBI lineage: Eukaryota > Metazoa > Chordata > Actinopteri > Pomacentridae > Chromis > Chromis chromis. The sequence continues at coordinate 35,163 of OMNN01062530.1, read as the reverse complement.
TTTATAGTCGGGCTATGGCTCTGGTTTCCTGTCTTATAGCCGTGTGTGAGTGTATGTGAGTGAGAGTAACACAAGAGCTCAGGATTTGTTGCATTACACAACTATGACATTACTGTAACTCAATATTCCAATGCGGTCTGTGCTGGAGGGGGAGAGAATAAAAAAAATGGATTAACATCGCTTTCTGCGGTGCAAAGATACAGTTTGTCTTCTCGCTTTACATCCATACCGTTACCGCCTTTATCTGGGGACACTGACAGAGTCGCCATGTTGCACAGGAACAATGATGTGTCACACTAACAGTACCTGCATAGGAGATTTAGCCATAAACTCAGGCCTTTTATTAAAAATACAGGCACCAAACTGCCCCTAAATCCAACAAATCCTTCTAATAAAAGAAACTACACATTGCAAACCTCTTTAGTTTTTAATTCCTGACTTTTTTTTTTTTTTTTTTTTTTAAAGAAAGCCAGAAAGACGTGCTGCCCCTGGGTGGGTGGGTGTTTGGTGCATGGGTGCGATTTAATTGCAGACAGAATAGCGGTGGCAGACTACAGCTGCAACACTGTCAGACACCTACAAGACTAATAAAGCTGTAACAAACACCAGAATAGCTGTGCTCAGGGGGGCAGCTCTCTGTGTTTGCACTGTAATTCCCAAATCTGGTGGGCTTCTCTTTCTCTCTGTTCGCTCCATTTGGAGTATATAAGACGAAAATAGCCTCCAAAAAAACAACAACAACATTCAAATAAAAATCACCCTGTAAAATTAGCTTCCCTATGCGCAGTTAAATGCGGATATCTTGAGGCTTGTTTAGACTTCACTGGTGACTTGGAAAAATATTTATTAAATTAAACTACTGAAGCGAATTCAATAACAATCCAAGAAGTTTGACGTGCGTAAAAAGAGAGAAACATGGCTTATTGTAGTGCGGCATAATCAATTTATCCCTTAATATATATGGTTTATTTTCATCACAGAGCTCATGCTTCTCCAGTCTCAATAAACACAAATAAGCAGAGATAGCTATCACACACAGTTAAATTATAATTTATGAAGGTTGAACTGATAATTCCAGAGCTGTGTGTTTGTTGATTTTCCCAAAACATATAGATTCAAATGATTTGTCAAAATAAAGAAAATATTTTTTAAAGACTGATCTAAGAGTCAAACTTCACATTTGTTGCAATAATTCTGATTCTCCTCTCTATACCACCTCTGATCCACAGGAGGCTGCACACCTACAACAGAGAGCTCGATCTATATCGTTTCATTCACGTTTGACGCAGTGCCATTCTGTATTCCTCCGCATTGCCACCCCCGTATTCCTCCGCAGCCTCGTTCTCTCATAGAAACACACTGTAATGTGCCACAGTTCACTCTGCAATGTAGAAATCCTGCTGCAAACTGCGTCACAGGCCTCGACTCGTTCAATAAGTGATGGATTTAAATCAAAAGCAGCCCACAGTAGATGCATGTGTAAATGCACTAACATGTCTGTGGGTTGGATTAACAAAGAAATCTGTTCGACCTTAAATCTGACAAAGTGGATCTCTCAGTGTTTACTTACAAAGCCAAGAAATGTGTTGCCTGATTTACAGCATGCAGCAATTATTTAAAAGGTGCTGATACAAAAAATACTGCACGCACTGATACATGGTTTATTGTCTTTGCAAGTTGAGGACATAAATTCAGAAAAATTAAAAACGTGCCAAGCAATGAAATGTTGCTGGGGAAGAATGGAACGATATTTTTAGGAAAATAAATATAGCCTGCGTATTAGATTAGCTGTAATTACGCATCACATTGTGGGACTTGATTTTTTAATTAAACTTTTCTTTTTTTGGAATAGTTTTTTAACACTGCTCTGGAAAGGCTCGAGCATCATTAGCCCAAGTGTGTTTCCAATTTGTGACACTTTTTCACAGCCAACATCTTGGCCTGCGTGCAGCCTGGACAGAAAGAAAAAAAAAACACGCACAAAGTGTGTGGAAAAGGAGCAACACAGCGCATCTACGGGTGTAACGTGACTGCAGCTCATGACGAGAGACTGAAAATAGTTGACCCTGCTTTGGGTTTGCAAGTGAAAGAGGCGCATGACTGTAACAGCAGCAGCGAGGATGACTGCATGGAAATTGGGACATGGAGAGGAATTCCTGATGGCACCTCATAATACGGAGTCATGTCTCTGCGTGAATAATGTCATAGAAGCGCCTGTTTGCTCTTCAACCACAATAACAAGGCTGTTAACATTGTGTTTCAACTAGCTTTAGTTGTGTTACCCAGTGTTGTAGTTATGTAGTTCTGCTTTGCGCAAAAACTCCCAATTGTTCCCCAGTCTTGTTTACTTATACCATGGAACACGATCTTATCTTTTTCCTTGTGTGTGCGTAACGGTGTATAATCATGTGGATATTATCTGAGATGAAGTAGCTAACATTATCTTAGCATCACATTTTCAGCCTTACTAGTCTGCTTGTTTATAGGCCGTGAACGCCTCACACATGCAACATTAAGACTTCACATCAGGCCACAAATAATCAATTCAACAGGATCTCTAATTGTTGAAATATTTTGGATCCATGTGCCTCGCCGCAGCCTGCCAGTGTTTGGATACTTTAAGCAACTGGGACCCTCATGACAATCATCACTTTTAATAGTGATGACTAAAGTAATGATCACTTGATCTCCTCAGGACATAAAGCAGCTCACTGCTTCCTACTGTCCCTCCTCTGGAACACAGCAGCGAGAGAAAGAAAAAGCACCGAGCAAATACACCAAACTGGAGTCCTGTAAGAAGCTTGTGTGACATATTTGCAACTACAAGTTAGAACAATACATGTAAATTAAAGGTTGATGGTGCTGCAATTCTAAATGTGAATATTAGTGTGTGTTAGTCAGTTTTGGGGTCACAAAAACTTTAATTGTGGCTTTTATTTTTGCCAAACACTCTATTTATTGCTTATATAACAGTCGCTTTAACATTTTAGGAATGGTTCTGTCGTGGTAATTGTGTTGTATATTTTACAAACAGGAAGAAAATACACATAGAGCACTATCTCTCTGCTTTACCTCTCAAAACATCAATAATTAATTTAAATTTGAGCATCATGGAGCTTGAAGGAAACAAATGAGGCAGCGGAGTGTTTTAGGTTTGTCCACTGCACATTTGAAATATAAGTCATTCATATTTTCATTAAGGAAACAAAACACCACTGTGCTGCGAATATAGAATGCTAAGTCAATTTGATGAAGTCCAGACGAGGATGCTACCTTTCGATTTATTAATTCCATCTCTGAAAATTAACGAGAAGTGTTTCTGCTGTTCTTTTTCTTCTCTTCTGTACATTTATGACGGCCTGAGGCTGCTTCTGACTTCACAAACACTTTCTCTCTGAAGATTAGAAGTGGCTGCTCATTTGTGAAAATGTGTGACATATTGCTGAGATTAAGGGGCCCTGGAATCTGCCACAGGAGTTTAAAAAAAACTGCAACAGGCGATTAAAAGACATAAAGTGGGACTTTCAACTCCGCAACCGTTAAGTAAAGGATTCTTTAGCAGACACGTTTACCACGACACAACGCGTTTATCATATAAATCAATGTGGAGAATGGTTTGGTCCATGTGTTGTCTGCATGTTCCAAGCTGCTGGAACTGAGACTTAAAGGACAACATCGCCCTCTAGCGCTGCCAGGACTTTACCCAAGAAGCTTCCAGAGATGTAAACATTGTATTTAGAATTACATTTCCCAGAGTTTAGCCACAGTTTTAATTCACTAGTGCCAGAACAAAAACAAACATATATATACAAATTACGCACGGCTTCATCACAACTCTTCCATCCAGCCTGTGAGGCATAAAAACTACAGGGTTTAAAATAAATTCATCAGAAGGTAAGACTGCACAGCACACCAGTCAAAGTGAAGTTTTTTTTCCCATCGGTGGGAAGTGCAGTTGATGAATAAACGTGACCATTAAGGTGGGGGGTGATTTCCTCTAAAACAATTCATCGACCAGACACCCTGTGGAAAAGTGTCTACGTTGTGTTTGTCAGCAACAGACGCAAACGCCCAAAGAAAAGGAATTTTTCAAAGGAGAGCGTAATTACTGGCCAGGCCCCATAAACTCATTTAGGCCAGACGTCTAGCCATTTCTATAGCTTTATTGGACCGCGCTTCTTCCTGCTTTAAAGCAATTGTTAGTACATGTTGGACAATAAATTGGAAATCCGCCGCAACACCTCTCCCAATCGTAAACACTTTATTACTTGTGATTCTACGTTTTAAATCCCACTGTTCCAAAAAGAAAAAAAAAACTAGAAAGCGAGATTTAACTTAAGGTGCAAATGAGAAAATTTAACTGGGTTAAATATTTCTCTATTACACGGCTCCAAATCTGGTGCATCCTTTGCGTAAAAAAGGCCTCAGTGGATAGTTTTCATTTAAAAAAATATTTTAAAATTACTTAAACGGAACGACCCACTAATTTTCCCATAAAAAATCGGATTTTTCCCCTGTATTTTCTGTATTTAGTAATGCTTAAAATAAAATGTACCAAACAAAACACCATCTCACCTAAAACATTAAACACGCGTAATTTTCCAACACACCTACTTGTTAAACCCTTCTTAAAATCAGTGAACGAATGTGTTAGTGATAAGAATATACCGTGTGTGTGTGTGTGTGTGTGGTGTGTGTGTACTGACACAGACAGCAGTCAAAGTAGTTGCTGTGAAAATGTTTTATATACAACTCCAAATCCTTAATAACTATAAAAGCAATAGGCACGTTTCTGCTGCGTAAACATCCCTGTTTGCGTAAAATTGTAAAAAACAAACTTCAGGACACTATCTGACAGATCCTGTCTGTGTCTCATCAAGACAAATTCCCCCATATGTGAGGCATATTTGCCCAGTGGCACTGTCACTTAATGTTATAGAATATCTAAAAAATAAAAATAAGATGGCTACGGAGGCTCCTACCAAAAGAAATTGAACTGTTCACATGGCTTCCTTGGTGCAAACGTCAGAATGCGTAAAATGGCACCAGCAGCGAGCTTATAGCTGATCCTTGCCGCTCCTCTCTCTGTTCATCTTCTTCATTTTCATCCTCCGGTTCTGGAACCAGATCTTCACTTGTCTCTCCGTTAAACTAAGAATGCGGGCCACTTCATAGCGCCGGTCTCTTGTCAGATACATGTTGAAGAGGAACTCCTTCTCCAGCTCTAAAGTCTGATATTTTGTGTAGGGACACCGCTTCTTTCTTGTTGAGCGTGCATGAATCCAGTTTGCTGCAGGGTTGTCTGCAAATCAGGGAAAGATGTAAACACACACATGTGATGAGTTTTAGTATTCTATTTTTTTTATAAACATCAACGACTTCAGTAGATGATTCCCAAATGGGGTTTGGGGACCTGTGATGGTATTGTTTAGTTTCTATTATTGTATTGATAGATTCCCACCAAACAGAGCAAAACTAATCAAACTAATATCAGTGATAAAGTCTCCTCAGATAGAATCTTATCGAAATAGAGCAAATGTGTATCTATTTTGGGTGTCCTGTGTCATGAAAAACATTAGGATCCCTGCAATAACCCTTGTAGGGCGGGTTTTCCCCCCTTTCAGAGCCACGGTATAGTACGAGACACTTTTATAGGTTAGTAAAACCTCCAGTTTTACACACCCAGCTCATACAGTTCTTCGGGTTGTAAATCAGCACCGGCTATTTCGTTTACTTACTTGGGTCAAGTTGTTGTTGTTTCTCCTCTTTGGGTTCGCTGTGGCTCGAAAGCTCGCTTCCACTGTGCTCCTTGGTCGCCTTTTCTGGACACTCCGATACTCCACAAGCGAATTCACCGGTGATCGGCCGAGCTTCTGCCTCCAGTGCGTCGCACTCCGGCGCCTGTTTCGCCGGCAGGACCTCCGGCTTTGTCCCGTACGGCCGACTGCCGGGGTGGAATCCGGCGAAGGAAACGTGGTTGGAGATGGGGTCCATCCAGGAGCGCACGCCAACATATCTGCCGTCCGAGGCGGGCAGATGGGACTGGTGGTGGTGGTGGTGGTGCACGTACGGGTGGTAGATCCCCTGAGGGTGAACCGAGGACCAGGACGAGGAGAAAACGGCGGACTTTGGTGCAAAATTACACGAGGAGAAGTCTGCGTTGTCCCCAGCACCTGACGGCCTCGGGGTCATCGTGTGTGGAGCCTGGATAAAGCGCGCACCGTACACATCCTCCGGCTCCTGCCCCATGATAGCGTCCACATAGCAGTTACTGAGAGTGCCACTGGAAGACATTTTTGATCTCTTCCTACTCATATAATATGGGTTGCACTGTTACGGGAAGCTTCCCTCTATGAACAATCATAGTATTTTTGCTGGCCTGCATCTACAGGGATTGGTTACATGGATCACGTGGTCATATTTACCAATACAGCGAGTAAATCAATCCTGCCCTTGCTCTCCTTCTCTTTTTTTTTTCGTCAGGTTTAATTTAGCTTTTCATTTCACAAATAATAAAAAGCCCCCATCTGATGTGACTGGAGGGAGAAAACAACCGCTCAAATAATAAAATGCATTTTTTTTCTCCCCCCCTCCTCTTGCAGCTGCAACAAAACATGCAGCTCACAAAAGGAATAAGACACTTTCTCCTTTCTCTCTCCTCACACACACACAGAAAGTCCACCAACACGGATTCCTTGTATCTTAAAGCTGGAGAAAACTCTTCTAATATCGTCCTGATACCCTCAATGCTAGTAAAATGGTTTATAGACTTACAGAGTCCTCGTAAAATAGATGTAATAACATGCTGTAAAATAACAGACGCCATTGCCGTTCAACAATGCGGTGTGTCCATTGTTAATATTTGGCAAGGAAACATATTTTCTGGGAAGGTTTGATTTTTTTTTATTTTTTAAAGTTGAGTCGGAAAAGGCAGTTGTGAAATTATTGTCCATTCAAAGGAGAGCAATAATGTATCAATAAATGTTTTATGAGGTGTGTGTGATTATACATGCCGTCAATAAAAAGAAAAAAAATACTTAGAGAGCTCCACGTGTGTTTTGCTATCTGATGGGTGCAAATTAGAAGGTTATAGTTTCTACATTTTGCCTTATTTTGAAAAACATATTGTAAGAGAATTCTACTATTTTTGACACGTTGCTTCAAAACCTTAAGTCCACAGAAAATAAACCTCACAAGGAAACCGTCAGGATTAAGGTCAAATCTGCAGCAGAAATCCACATTTATATCATATTTTTAATCACAAATCAAACTGTGTTTTGTGCGTAAACGTGAAGTTATTCTGCTCAGATGCAAACAGAGGCCGACGCCGCTCGGCAGGACCAAAGAGTTGATTATTGGCTGCAAATTTGAGCTTGAACATAACCTCCTCCGTCTTAGAGTCCTAATAGACCATTAGTTTCGTTATAAACAGGCATGGACATAAAAAAAAAGAAGCAAGATTACATTTGATCACACGACCTCCGCCTATTTGCGTTCCTCTGCCACACGCTTATTTTCCCACAGAAGCAATGTTTTGGAAAGGATCGACAGATGCTAATTTTCTTCTTTGTTCATATTTCTTTTTCTTAATTTCACAGATTGCAGTTTGTGGTTTTCAACTCAGTGAGCTGGAGTATCTTTAAAAGCACGGATGATTATTTTGAGGCAACAAATACAAACTAAAACTGCAGCTTGCACATAAAATATTGTCGGTTCGTCGTAGGATAAAGTTGCAGCAGAATTATAAACGTTTAGTGAAATTAGAAACACATTTTAGGAGCATTTTTTTTGGAATATTGTTGCTTTTCTTGCAGTGAATTGCAAGATTTCTTTTCTTTTTCAGCTTTTTTTCCCTCCTTATAACCATTTTACGCACAACACTGGCCGCGTAACTGCGAATTAACACCACAGATTCCACCAGTGCGCAAAGCAAATTACTGAGAATTATCAACCACAGACTCACAGAACATAAACAGATATAGAAACCAAATTCTTTGACAATATATTTATTGCAAGATACATGCCACAAACATGCAATTAATTCACAGATTAACATCGCTTTTCCACCACAGAAACATTTCACGACTGAGCAAAATGGGAGGCTTGCACTTACTGTAAAAACAAATGCTGCACTAATACGACAATAAATGTGCTTTCAAGGCTGAAATGGAGAAACTCTTTTTTTTTTTTGCACAGCTCGCCACCTCCACACAATAGAATGTCTCTTGGAAGAGAGAAGAAGAAAAAAAGGAAGAACTTCTCCAATAATTTAAGACCAAAAAAAAAAGAAGTGTTACCCTGTGATAAAATAAAAACAAATACACGACGCCACACAACGTACTAAGATTGGCACAGGTCTTTATATATATATAGTCACAGTTTCGTTGAAGTTTAAGATAAACGTCCAGTGCCACTAAAGCATCAAACTGAACATGAGGAGGAGGAGGAGGAGGAGGAGGAAGGAAGAAAATTAAAGGCAGCTATGAACCACTGATGCATGCGAGGCTCACGAAAAGGTGAGATTTGAGGTCAGTTCACGGATGCGGTTTTCCCTGTTCATTTTCTTCAGCTTCATCCTGCGGTTCTGAAACCAGATCTTGACCTGCCTGTCGGTCAGGTTGACGCTCCGGCTGATCTCTAGGCGGCGCTCTCGGGTCAGGTACATATTGAACAGAAACTCCTTCTCCAACTCCAAGGTCTGGTGCTTTGTGTAGGGGCACCTTTTCTTCCTGCCACTTTTCGCTGTTAACCAGTTGTTCGTCAACGAGTCACTCTTGCAGTCTGTGAGGAGTCAAAAATAATAGTAAATAAAAAAATAAAAAAATCAGACACACACACACACACACACACACACAACAGTGTTTTAGCGACGCACTCGACCTTCCTACTTGAACACAATCTCATCTGCTGCTTTTTGGATCTCACCGCTGGGAAATAACACTCAATATAAACGCCTTCCCCTGCATAAATAAAAATGCAGCAGGGATGTTATTATGACATGCCACCGCTAATAAAACAAAAATTAAACGTAATCCCAGCTGATCTGAGCGCACGCCAGGAATACATCTTTATACAGCCTGAGAAATTAGCAGACTTCTATTAATTTTATAGGCGCTTAAAATGAATCAACTTGTAATCAAATTGCGAAAAATCATCATCGAATGCAGTAGTTTTGGAAGGTTGCAGGACTCAAAAACAAGCACAGTGACTTGATTTTAAAGTTTGCAAAAATATAGAAAACTGATCCAAATCATCAGTGCAGCTTGAAGTAACTTTTTAATTTCTGGAAACTGCTTCAAGATGCACAGATAAAGCAGGATAATGTAGAAATATGCATAGAAATGTAAATATCTGAGGCACAGGGGGCATGAGCTGCATGCTGCATGGTAAAACCATTCTCTGCTGCCTATTACTGCAACCTGAGAAAGACTCTCATTAAACATTACGACTTTAGGGTTGTTTGTGTTTTATACTTGGTTTTATGATGCTGGAGCCTTCTCAGCGCAGCGCCACAAGATAAAAGCTTTCATTGTAGCCAACCCACCTTTCCCTTCCTTGTGGAGCAGCTCAGGGCTGGACACTGGAGCTTCCACTGAGCAGCTCTTCTCCTCCGACCCAGACTTGGGATCCGGGCTTTCCTCTGCGGGCACCGGCGTCCTCGTGGTCTCTGGCTTTTGCGGGACGTCCTCGATTTTCTTTTCCACCTCTGCAAAATTAGAAGAGGACGACTGCGCCTTCGGGGTGACCCGGCTGAGCTGCATCAGTGTCGGGTTTGGACTCGGCGGCTCATGGCAGTAGTTTTCCTGATGCTTCCCGTTCGCATAAGTTTGGCTCAGTCTGAAATAGCCCGGAACCGGGATCTCTGGACCATCGACTGGTGGACAGGATTCGGGGAGAACGTTAGAATATGCGGGGACCTCTGTCGAGCTGACTTTTTGTACTCTCTTATCGGAGTACATGCAGCAGTTACTCTCTTCCTTTATGCTCTGTGAAAATGTACAGTTTGACATCTGACTGGGCGGCTCTATTCTGCAGGGTCTACTCGGATCAGTCCAGTTATCTATTTGAGGTATGTACGAGTGGACATTCATGCCCATAGTTTGGTGGTTGACCTCCCCTCTTTTGCCGAAAGACGGCAAGAGTCCACAGGTTTGCATTCCGTAAGTTCCCATTTCTGAGCCAGACGGCATGTACATGTTGCTGTTGGAGTAAAAGCTGTCCGTCCTGCAAGCACCAATTAGAGAGTCCACTAAAAATGTGTTTGCCGCAGGAGAGCTACTGGGAAAGGACATTTTTTGGGGTTAAGCTCTTTAGAGGAGAGAGATGTCCTTTGTAAGCTGACATATCTAAGGAAAAACAATCTGTAAGTCAGGATGCCTCCCGACCACATGACAAGCCCACCAATGAGATTTGAAAATGGCCTTGAGACGCAGCCTCCTCTGCGCACACGCTCGCACTGCGGATGACGTGGTCAACAGCGACACCTACAACACGGACTTGAAATTGGTTTTGCGGACTCACGCAGGACAGCGGGGGCATCGCGGGACTTCAATGAAGCAGAAACAATTGCATTTAAAAGACGATTTGTATCGCCGTTTGTATCATTTTGGATCAACAAGCGACGCTCTGCGAAGCGTTTTAGTGCGTAAAATCCCAAAAGGGTAGAAATGTGTCTCTGTGTGGCAAACACTGTGTATGTGTGTGTGTGTGATTGTGTGTGTGTGTGTGTGTGTGTGTGTGTGTGTGGTGCAGCCTTCACGGCGCATTGGCACAACTGCAGACTATTTGAAAAAAAAAAAATGTAACCAGCTGCACTGACTATGATGTTATTTTTATTCATATGAACCCTTCACATGACTCCAAACCCACCAACGAGAGAGCGCACATGAACTGTATTTGCATATATTTCACTCTCTCTAATATTTTTCAATCAAAATAAAACTAAAAAGAATAAAGTTGGGTACGAAATGTAAATACAGTTTGCTCTCTTTATTTTTCTTTAATTGAAGGTATGATATTTGCTTTATTTTTCGCTTATTTGCATAATTGTTTTGTTGTTTAAGGTTATTTTTTATAATTACGCAGCACAAAACATTCGATAAAGAGACAGAGGCCATTTAGATCTAAAAGTAAGATAACACTTTTAAAATAAGAAATCCAAAAGGTAAAAAAAAAAGTGGATCCACCTTTTACAGATTTCATGCATGAAGGTCAACGTTATAGTTTTGCAAAGCTTTCACCGTTATTAAATACTTTCCACTTAAACCAGAAGGTTGTTATTTATTTTTGCTCAGAAGCTTTATTTTCATTTTCAGTCACGAGTGTATTTGTCGACCAAGTTGGAAATAAGCTGGCTGAGGCGGAGGCGGTGTACACACACAGTCTGCATGGGGCTTTATTTCTGCTAAGTGCTTCATTGTTTTACTGTGCAAGGAAGGCAAATGTGTGCACGATAAAGAATCCTGCCTGCTAAAGTAGAGGAGGGGGGGAAGAAAAAACACACTTTGCCCCTGAAAAAAAAGGCCGCAATGCCTGCAAGCAAATGACTCTACAGGTCTTAATAACAAAGAAACAAATAGAAGAAATGCAGCTGGAAAGGAGTATATATTTGATATAACTGCGAAAAACCTCAAATGATCACTCTGTGAGAGGATGTGGTTGTTTTTACGCATCTTAAATATTAATAATTGCTTGTAAGTAAACATTATTGGTATGCAAATCATCTCAGCATCATAGGATTAAAAAAAAGCAAAATATAGTTATGCACAAGAGTGACGTTTTGTTATTTTAAAGGAAGAAATAATCAAACGAGACATCTGACAACATGGACACCATTTTTTGTTTTAATGATCATGTTTCTATGATAATAATAATGACAACTGCGCAAAGATAACACTGCTATTATTTCATATACCATGAAAACAAACCTAGTAATGTGGGAGTATATTCATCAGGGTGAAATCAACCATTCGTACATACATACAAAATATACACAAGACTTAAATGAAGGAATATTTTAACTAAAAAAAAGAGAGAAAAATAAAATAGTGCGCGGACTACGCAGTATTATTGCTATACTCGATCGTTATTATCATCACCAATAATAATCATAATAACAATTTAAAGCAAACTCCAGCAGATTCACTGACATTTAAAGCATAATAATACAGCATATGAAAATAAAGCATAAAAGTTTTTTTTTTTAAAGAGACAAATAGTTTGAAACGAAACCCGAAAACTTGAAAATGCAACAGTATTGTGGTTTTTCTGGGAATATCTGTAACTTCTCTGCGTTTAAAAGCAAATAGTCAGTTCTACAGTTATGCAGCTGCGAATTAAAATTAAATGAAAGTGAATTTAAAGCGTATGTATTTGAATATTAACAACGCAATAATGTTTGGAGCCTGCAGAGGCAGATATCAGAGGCCTGCAGGTGAAGATCTGAGTCTTTATGATGAGGATGACAAAGCCTCGGAGCTGAATTATATTTCTTTTGTTTCCAAACGCACGAACATGATATGCAAATGTGATTGCTGCTTGGAAGAAGACTCAGGAATTAAATCCCTTCAGAGTGGGGTAAAAAAAAAAAAAAGTGTATTAAGATTACATATGTTCTTATTCTTTTTCTTCAGAGGAACTGTAAGCTGCACTGGTGAATGTTTTTCATATATATATTTGAAAGAAAGAAAAAACACAATGCCTTTGGGGGCTTTCCCTTAATTAAAAAAAATGAAATTCTGCTGAAAACGCAACAATAATTCAGTCGACTGGAAGAAGTAATGATTAAAATAAAAAATTGAAACAACCCCGTGTGCTGGACTGATTATTCCTCCACTGACTGATTATCATGCAGGGTGCATGTTAAATTGCCTGAACTGTGGGTTTCCACTGGCGGCCCCAAAAGCTGAAAGTCTGCCCTCATGTGGATACACCGAGAATCAGAGGGAAATACCCCACACAGTTGGTAATGCAATTTCACTGTAGGACAACATGACAACCAGCTGAACGCTTTAATGAAATCTCTTTTCTAACAGCCTTTGTGGGAAATAACTGCAGCTAAATATGATAGATCACGAATGACATTAACACTAATCTCTCTCCAAACGCCAAAACTTTAGTTTTCGAACAAAGGACGCAGAAACGTGAGGTTTAACTGTTGCTAAAGTGGAAATAACGACCTCCTGCATCACATAAACTACCAATAAAGCGGCTGTTAGTGAGGAATCATTGCATTTATTTAGTCGGATCCTCTACTAGTTACAAAAATAACACAATAATATGCACTATTTATGGCATCCAGGTGATTTCTCTGCTTGCAGAGCTGATGCGCAATGATGGAACCGTTTCACCTGCATCACACAGAAACACGCAATCCGTGAATTTCCTTAGCAGCAAACACACATTTCCAATTTCCAATACAACAAAAAAAGGGAGATAAACTTTGAAAAGCTACTTATCCTTCCAGATGGCGGTCCTGCCCAAAGTATTTCCCACTGTTTTCCAGTAAACTCGTGTTTGATTACAAGTGCGCCAAGAAGCCAAAACGAGCTAAATATGGGACGTGGTGTGCAGCAATCTCTTGAATTCTCCGAGCTTTTCTAGCCTGGAGTTAAAGTACTTAAAAGTCAGGAAGGAGAATCAGTCCTCATGTGGTCTGGGGGTTGGGACACCAAAGTCCAATAGCCCCCTATTTAGACATTTACAGCTACTTTTATTATACTGTCTAGACGGTTCAAGGTTTAGTAAACAATCCAGTGTTTCAAAGTAAAGGAAATAACGGGACCATACAAGCCTGCAAGCGCCAAACCTATCCATTGATGAATGTGTAGAAAAATGTCCCCCAACGTCTTGTGTTATTTTTGTACAACTTGGTTTGATGTGACCGGTTTCGTGATTAGGATGCATTTGTCTTTTGCCTACTTTATTTCACACCACAATGTACATTACATGCGTCTTACAAACGTACATACACAAGTAAAGGAGCCTACATATATTTTTATATAAATAATTTCAAAGCACAGCTCGCCATTTGCTGGAATATTCGTTGCCAATACCGCGAAAAAAAAAGAGATATGAAATACAAATAAATAAATGCAGGAATTGTCGCCAAAAAAACAAACAGCAGCAGCTTGGTTTTGTAAATGCCAGATATTAGTCAAATCAGCTGTTTACATGTGATAATCAGAGTTCAAATATGGGACCAGTCTTTAAAGCATGTGTGTGTGTAGCTGCTATTTACTCCCGTGTGTGTGTGTGTGTGTGTGTGTGTGTGTGCGCCTCTGACTATGTCATGTATCAGAATAAAGGATTCCCAGTGAAATACTGTAGGCGGTCGCGGTTGAGCTTTTTCTCTTTCATTCTTCTATTCTGAAACCAAATCTTCACCTGCCGATCTGTCAGGTTTAACATCCTGGACAGCTGGAGACGCTTCTCTTTGTTAATGTACACGTTGAAGAAAAACTCTCGTTCAAGTTCTCGGATTTGGTATTTGGTGTAAGGACACCTCTTCTTCCTGGACTTGGTTGATGAACCTGTACAAGACAAAAAATAATAATAATGAAAGGGGCTATTTTGAAAATAGAAAAAGTGGAGATCAAGACAGAACATTTTGGAGTGTAGTTGAGTTAACAGGTTTAACAGATACATTTATTTATTTATTTATTTGTGCACCAAGGCCTTCTTCTCCTCCACACACACACACACATACACACACACTCATAGTGAGAGACACAACAGGGGAATTTGCATGAAAATGAACTTGCACTGATTTTTACGCATAGGGTTGCTGCTTGGAGACACACTGCTCCACTACAGTCTGTATTCTTCTATCTGCACAGCACTGCCTATAACAGATAAAATATAGATTTATACAATGATTTCTAATTTACTTTAATGCTCCATCAATACAAATCAAATCCAGCAATATAGCACCGTTATTGGACACGAGGAAACCTTTAACTACACTAACTTAACCGTTTCCCATTGTAAATACCTTTACAACCGTAAAGTGAATCTTATTGGGATATAAAAGCTTTTGCATGCTTATAAAGACGCACATAACCCTGGACGGTCAAGGCGGTGGACACAGTGCAGCCCACACACTCCAATCTGGAAATTGCACACCTTCTATCCAATACAAATAGTGACAAAAACACTGACTTACTTTGTTGGTTGTTCTTGTCGCCGCAGTTGGAGGATGAGTCCTCGTCGGCGCTCCCGGTCGGCTCAGCTTTGTGCTGCTCCAGTTTGGTTAAAGCCTGAATGTTGTTCGCAGCATCACCGGGGACGCCAGAGTCTGTCTTTTGTTTGGGGAGCTCCGCGTTGGGCTTGTCCGAGTTAGGCGTGTCAAGGAACTGGTCGAAGCCCTGGGGAAGCACCCCATTTCGGCCGACACCCGTGAAGAAATTGCACGGCGAGCTCGTCCCGCCGTGGTGGCCGTACAAGGACTCGTTTTTGAAAATCACGTCCGCCCTGCTGCTCGAGGACTGGATCAAGTCCCGGTGCATTATCTCGTCCGTAGAGTAGTAGGACGCGTAATTGCCCCTGTAGTGCCATTTGGGATGGTCCAGTCCATAATCCCTATAAGCGACTTCTCGAACAGGTTGGACTTGGGCTATGTTGGGAGAATAGGGGAAATTAATCTGACACGAAGTGGTCTGCGGTAAAAAGGAGGAGACTGATGTAAAATCGGGCGTCGAAACGTAATAAGTGCAGCTCGGTAAAAACATATTTGACGCACAGCTGCGATCATCGTATTCCGTCATATCTCTTCTCCCCTTTTCCTCTTTGCAACCGAGGAAAGGAATTGGCAGCTTGACTGTGTTAAACTTTGTCCATCTATAGCACCACAGGCGTGTGGAAAGACCCCGCCAGGGAGAAAAAATCGGAAACGTAGGCAGACCTGCAATACATCTTGATCGATTCTTGAGGTAATTGTGTCATGTGATCCAGCTAAGAAATTACCATACATCAATATCAGTCATTAAAAACTGTCCGGAGAAACTCATGTGAGCGCATGCAAGAGACTCCATTGGCTCCCTGGCTGCAGAGGAAACTCCTCTCCAGCCTTCTTGCCCTATAGCTCACGGAAAAAGAAATTTGTGAACCATCGCTGGAATATTTAATTGAAAGCTTTACAGCAACATCATCCTCATCGTGTAATGATATGTAATGGCAGGCCACACACGCTGACTGCGTCGGTAAATTTGCGCAATTTGGAGCAGCGTGTTTGTAGCAACAGTTAGTTATACAGAAATATGGAAGTTGACCCCCGCCACTTGATGCAAGAAAAAAAAAAGAAAAAAGAAAAAGCTCGGAGAGAATAGTAACGTGGGTGCACAACACGCTGCACAAATTAAACCAGAACCCTGCGGAATTATGACTCATCAAGTCCGTTTTTATGCAAATAAATGCTAAGGTTCATTGCGCGTAATCACTGTGCACCATGGTTGGAGCACGGTAAATACGCAAACGCACGCCAGAAGGAAATAATTGGAATTCATTGTCACATGCAAGCCTCTGGGCCTGCAGCATAGTGCAAGAAAAAAAAACGCTCAGGCGCCACAAAAGACCACAAAACTACTGCGCTGGTACACATTCTTTTGTATATTCTGCTGCAAAATCACATGTGCCTCTACTTTAAATGCGCTTTGTATTAAAAATATGAAAACACATATTGGCTGCTGCTTTTTTTTTGTAAAAACAAAAACATACCTTAATATTCAGTGCAGATGGATACGTTTGAAAACAGCCAAATAAAACAGCCCACGGTATGCTGATTGCAAATGCAGAAAAGTGGGTTTCCACTAAAGCAGAAGTCATTTGGAAGTATGAATCACTAAGCACCATTCAGCATTGCCAAGTCCAAAACAACTGGCTTTGACCGTCTGTGGTCTAGGTGATGTCCACCAAGCATTCACCAACAAGCCTCTGCAGCCAAATCATTTTATTGCACGAAGGCGGCCATGCCAGCAGAGCTCGACTCCTTGTCGGTGGAGGAAACAAAGTTAAAACGCCGGTGAACGGATACCTCCTATAATCAAGCCTCGAACAAAATTGTTTGTGCATGTGAGTATATATTTTTTGGTTTTTGAAAAAAAAAGTTCCTTTAAAAAACCAAGTAGTTTATAGTTTTTGCTGCAGCATACTAGAACAAGCATTAGGTTAATATTAAAAAAACTATTGTGCAAAAATTGTGCAGTTGTGAAATGTAGCTGTAATTTGAAAGCCAGTACGTTGTGGTTAAAGATTAGCTCATTCACTGCTTCACACGCAATGTGGACACACAGCTTACAGGCGACTAGGTTTATTGTTATTGGGGGTAAAATCAAGCTCACTGCTCGGCTTCTCCGTCCTAAACCTCAGTATACTTCACACTGAAAGCCCTTTAGGCGGAGAGAAACCCTGTGAAACAAAGTTTGTACTTATTTATAGAAATTAAGCCCAAAAAAATGGGGATTTCTGTGCAAACCACTTTTTAATTCACCCAAGGTAGAGATTTAAGAGTACAAAAGACATCTTAATTCATCAGCGACCATCACAAATTGTGCAATAAAATGTCGTAGAGTGTATTGGAGACTGAATTAGTTTCAGGTCTCAGACAGACAAAGTTGAGGCGACTTGTTGCTCGTCTCTTGTTGTGACTGTTGGAGGTTGTGGATTTTATTTTTTCGTCTTAAATTATCTGTTTGTTGTGAAGCAATTTGAAATATAGAATTTAAAA
Source organism: Chromis chromis (assembly GCA_900302755.1). NCBI lineage: Eukaryota > Metazoa > Chordata > Actinopteri > Pomacentridae > Chromis > Chromis chromis. Next base: position 17,441 of record OMNN01062530.1, on the reverse strand, counting down.
CATTTCTATTAGTAGTAGTAGTAGGTATAATTATTATTACTATTACTGTTGTAGATGTAAATATTTATTATTATTATCATCATTATTATAATTATAATTATTATGTTTTGCACTTGAGCTATTTAATCATATCCAGTGTTTTAGGCTTTAACTGTCTAATTGTATATGCTCTCTTTCGTTACGCGCGTAAAATTAACTCAGGCCTGATTGCCAAAAACCGACCAAATCCACATTCTAACCTATTTCGAAGCTGCTCATAGATTACTGGTTCGAACATGTAAGGAAACACATTTCTATATCCCCACAAATAAGTAGCTTTGTGCGCAATATGTGAGAGCAATGCACAGGCTACTAACTTGACCTTAACTTTGTTTTGGCACCCCCACTATCTTAAGGAGCCTGTGCAACGCTGTCTGGCAGTAAACCAATAAAGCAACAAATACTATGGGAAAAACGCCGCGTATCGGACGCAGAGAAAACCCATTGTAGGCTTTCAAAATATCCTTCAGGGCAATTAAAGTTAATAGCAGTGAAACAGGATTTTAAGCATTTAAAAAAACAAATCCACACCAACTCGAGGTGGCACACAGGAGGCCCAAGGTGTGTGAGAGTAGACACAATTAAATGCATTTGAAATACAGAAAGAATGCACCTATGTAAAGGACACATTTAGGCCCTACAAAATAAAAGATCAAAAGTGAGGGGAAAAACTTCTGTAACAGTCACTAATGGAAAAAACATTCCTTCACGTTTCATTACAAATTACTAGCTTTGAAATGCTACTCAGACTTTCAGAACCGTGTACTGTGACTGCAGTGTTACAGAAACCTATGCACTGCAGGGATGCAGTGATGACGACGTGATAATGATGTAATGAGAGGGATCATTAATAGATCCACTGTCTTGTAACGTTTCATGTGTCCTGGTCTGCTGCTGGGAGCTGCCTATACCTTCATACTTTTCTTTTAAATCAACACAGACCATCTTGTGACCAGCAGGCTTAAACTTTGTCAATTCTCAACCACAATGAGGAAACTAAGACTAAATCTTCTGGGGAATACAAACAACAAGCAATTTAGTTTTTGCCCACACCTCATACATCACCAAAATAAGCGCAGAGGAACCTGTTTTTGGCCTGGAACGTGCGCACAGTATCGCTGAGATATGCAAGGCAGTGTATGACTTTTGAAATGGCACCAGATCCATTTGGTCACAGCCACAGTGACCTCCAACATGTGGAGATATTCTGTGGGTGAGAGCTAATGCTGCTGCCGCCGTGTTAAGCACTGTGAGAAGGAATTACGCAGATAAAGGATAGAGGTTTAACTGAAAGCAGAAGGAGGCGTTTGATTCCAAAGAGACTCGCCCAGAGAGGAGATGTTAACGTGTCTGGTATAAAAGTAACAAATAGTCTGCTACTATGCATGCAGGCATTTTGAAGTGAGGAGTAGATATTTTTACGCACACGCTTACCCATCCATCCATGGTTCTATCACCTCAGCAGGTATAACTAAAGAATAACTATAGAGTTTTCCCACAAAAAACATATTTTTCCTTTTCAAAAACACCAAAAATGTGTTGTGAAGAGGTTCAGAGTATTATCCTCTCTCAATATTTCAACAGGAAAATATTATGATCCAATAGCGAGCGACTATTTCAGATGAATTGCGCAAGCGCGAATTCATTGGATTCAATTTTCCCCTTCAAAATCATTCCTAAATATATAGAATATCTGAATGATACACAACAAGTTGGCTGCAGGTCGTTTTAAAAGAATCTTTATTTACAAATGCATTCATCTTCATGTTGCGTCCACTTTACAAAACCTATTGTCCGTGGATAAAATCATGGCTGGTGTAAGTTTCATTCTCATTCTTATCAATATCATGCTATCTGAAATTAGTTTTAAATCATCAGTCCAGTTTAAACTGAAATATACATTAAGTATGTATTTATAAAAACTGAAATCTGCAAATCAAGAGTGATTCTGGTGCAACCACTGGATGTGCGTCATATCCACGGGGTTTTGTGGCAATGCAGAGGTACAGCAATAACAATTCACGCTTGGTTTACAACAAATATAATGTAGTTTAAAATAACATCAGAATGTTTCACATCCACAAGCTCACTTGTTTCGCAGGCATTAGAAGTAAACACCTCTCAGCACTAAATGAGGCGCAAATCTCCACAGACGCAAAGCAATGTGACATTACTTTTTTTTTCTTTTCTTTTTTTTACAGAATAACAATAAAATTGGGGAAATTAGACATTTAATTAAATAACAGCAATAAGGAAAAGGGCATGCATTTATAATATACTTTGCAATACTGACTTTTAATAATGTCCGCATCCGTAAACATGAACTTGACTGTTTGCATCCATATCAAGCCTACACAACACTTGCGGGCTGTAAGACAAAATACACAAAAACGTATCGCTCCGCATTCCAGTTTAAATACGTGTCACATTTGTGTTGGATAAGAAAGAAGTTGACAATTAATTATTACTCGCAGCTACAGGCCAGACTGTGGCTTTGGCCTACTGCGCATTTGGCTCATCTGAGAGCCAAAAATCCGCAGTATCCTGATGCGTAACGCAAATATCTGTTTTTCTCACTACAGAATTTCTTCATTTTTTGGATCTAATGAAACTGTGGCCTGTAATGTGACACAAGGCGATTATTTACATTTAATCAACACCTATGTCTTTCCCTAATCTTAGCCAAAGTGCTTTTTCCTGCCACAACCAATCGTGCGCTTTTTTTAACGCCAGTTATCCACCCCAGCCACCTTCCTGCGCCTCTGGTGCAGTTCATAAAGGCAGAGCTTCATTCACTAAAACATAAAAAATAAAATGCATCTGAACATAATCCAGTCAGTGATTACGTTTGCAATCTCAACGTCATTGAGAAAACAATTTAGAAACAGAAGAAGTGATTTCTAGCAGACAGGGTTAACGCAGCATATTCAGTTGTGGTATTGATGCGCTGCTGGTCATGATCAAGTCCAAAGGTCATCAGTATGCGGAGAAAGCCTGTTCGCGCATCAGCAGGCGTTTCTTCTTCATCCTCCGGTTCTGAAACCAGATTTTCACTTGTTGGTCGCTCAGCTCGAGTCTGTCTGACAACTCTTTGCGTTTCTGTCTGTTGATAAATTCATTCATCATGAATTCATTCTCAAGTTCAGCGAGCTGTGGCTTCGAGTAAGGCTTCCTCTTCTTTCTTGTTTTCACTTGTGATGAGCACCACGGGGCACCTGGAGGCAGCAGATGTAGAAACAAGTTTTATACCTCGAAACCCACTTCTGCTACTGTGATATAAAGTGAAGGGAAAGATCTGGTCCCAGATGCGCAGCTTAGTAACACTGAGATCTTATATCTTAGAAAAATATGGGCTAATAATGTAAAGAAGTCACACCTACTGTTCATATAGGAAAATATAGGGCTGGGATGACTATGACTCCCACACACAGCAAGTAAAATTTAAATAATACTGAAGCTGCAGGAGATATAAAAGGGCCATAAAATCATCTCGGTCACATGAAGTCATTATATAAAACTAAAGACAACCTATAGGTCTCCATGTAACTCTTATACAACAACATTAGTCAGTGGAAATTGATTAGTGTTCTATAATGTTGTAACTGGAGATCAATTAGACACAGTGACTATTCACAGATCAGGTCCCTACTGTGGCATCATTGTAGATGTATAATTAAATAGCTCGAGAGTGTAGAAATAAAAGAGAATAAGTGTAGAAACTTAACCTTGAGCAAAACTCGTCCTGGAGCATGTGTTACTTGATGATGTGTGAATGGGATTCTGCTCCTGTTTGGGACCGTCCACATTGACTGGACCTGCCGAATCCGGATCAAGCTGCGCCGCAGAACCGTGAGACCGGCTTTCGAGGTCTGAATAAGCGCGGACCCCGTGCTCCCCGGCGTAAACTTCATCCTGCCTGCCAGCCTCCTCCGTCTTGTGGTCCTGGAAGCACCGAGCGGACTCCTCCAAATGCGCCTTGACGTGGCCGCCGGAGGAGTTGGTGTTTATAGCCACCGAGTTGGACAGAAACGGCGGACAGTAGCCTCCGAAGGCGCGGCTCTGTGGTGGCGGTGCCGCTGGCCCAGACGCGCACGAACTTGAGGAAGTCCACGGGAGCGTGCACACCTCTCTCCTATTGTAGGGGAGCTGATGCAGCCCGGGTATGTGGGCTCCATTACCGCGCAAGTTGGAGAAATACAGCGACTCAGGGGGAGCGAAATTCAACAGAGAACCAACATAGCCGGGATTTAAAGGATTCCGCTCACACATTTCCATGGAGCTTTCCACAAACGCTTCTTGCAAGCCTTTTAGCAACTCCTGAAGAATAAAGGGAAGGTAATTGTTGATTTGTTAATACGGGGTCACGTGATATGCAAAATATGTTGTTCCGCCCCACCCTTGCTCCCAATACTGCAAAGCAAAAAATACTCCATGAGGTAATATTTGGGTACTGGGGGTGGGTGGGAGGATGAAATTATTCCAACCAACAGTTTTAGTTTGTGGAATTATATAGTTGTTTTTTTTAAAGTCAGAAAATACCTTCAGAATAATATCTGTCATGTTGATTGGAGTGTCATGAGCTCTTTAAAGACACATGGGAGTGACAGAAGAAGGTGACTGACCCGTGCAGGGCCTTAAATGCAACACAGTGGCGATGCATGAACGCATCCCTTAGCTTCATAATAGATGTAAAAATAAATGCAGATATAAGTCATAAAAATCCCCTTTTCTCACAAGCCTGACACGGATGACACCCAGCAGTATTGTATTAGATAACATCAGCTATACACTGTAGCCCTGGGGGTGTTGCTTTCCTTATGGGCATCCTCTTTCTGTACAGTGTCGCCTTTATTTCTCGGCCTTCAAAGTCATGGACTGAGGCAACATGTGAGTAACAAAGCTGTGATTGAATGAATCCGCCTGTCGATAATCCACACCAACTTGTAGAGAATTATCTGGTCCCACTTGGGTTGGAAACCTCCTCCTTATCCTGCTTTCCCCTGAATGAACTTCACCACAAGTCGCCTCGAGTTGGAATCAGTGTTTGAAGCCCTGCATGTGTCTACCACCTGCAAACCTAATCTCCTCGCGTCTGTAAAGCCAAATCTAAAACTAAACTTTAACGCAGATGATAGTGTCTATATAAAAAAAAGGATTTTTACTGTATTCCGGAGGGAAGTAAGGGCCGTCATCTGTCTATAAATGCTTCTGCATGGCTTCCCTACTGTACAATAACGACCGGGAGTCTCTTGTCAAATGTTAGGACCTTAAAATAAACCACAAAATAACCTCCTCCCCTCTTTCTTTACTCCCATTCACTAAATTCATTAACATCGTTATACGTTTAAAACCACAAATCTAATTATAAACAAATATCAAAAGCCTCATTGTAAAGAACCTGGTGTGTATTTATTCTAAAATATTACCATGCGCATACTTTTTTATTTTATTTTTTTGCCAATATTGACATTAAAGTAACACAGGGACCCAACAGTGCACATCTGGTCAACTATTTAATTGTCGTAGCTATAACACTCATATAATGTCCCTATTATAACCAATAACATTATATGAGGAGAGACTTAAGTAGATTACAAGGCCTACTTTATTTATTATAGCATTACTGTTTTGTTTTTGTTTCTCCTGCCGTCCCAATTAAATCTGTAATTGTAGGGTGTGTGTGTGTTGTAGAGTTCAAAATGACACAAAGACTGAGAGCAGTTGGTGTTTCAGGAGGACAAATGACATGATGGTGCATCACTGCATTTAAAAAAGGATGCCCATTGAATAAATAAATAAATAACCTGTCCTACAAATACAAATAATAAAATGACTAAAACAGATTTTTACAGATCAAACTTTTATTTCGTGTGTTTTCTCTGAGGAAAATGTCTCGAGATGTTTGACATAAAGCCCACCAGCCTGACGAGATTACACTGAGGTTTACGCAAGAAAACGGGTAAATATCTAACAACACTGTATTGGTTTATCATGTCAGTTATTGCGACTGTAACCCAATAGGTGGCAGTGCAAGTTTAAGCTACTGTATATACAGCCATTCGATCCTGCCATATTTCCCTAATCTTTCCATTATAATTTTTGCATTGAAATACAAACAGCTTAATATGCGCCTTATTGATCAGTTCATTCATGTTTGAGCTGCTGATCCGGAAGAAAACGTGACATAATGAGAGAAATCCCAGGATGATGTAAGCAACTCATGACATCATCATCAACCAAATATGGAAATTATAGTAGAAAAAACGTGTGTTTTATATAAAGCAACATTAAATAAGTTTTGAAAAAAGCTTCCAAAACAAACCTACAAACAAAACACGATGCTTTACAGAACTAAACATTATCTGGTCTCGGCGGCGTTTATTGCTGTCGGACATATTACACCTATTCAAAAAACATTATAAAGCTCATCTCAAGAAATCTATAATATTTTAATGGGACTGCTTTATATAAAATCCGTTTTTGCATATTTGAAACTTTAGTTTAGGCTATTTGAAAGTTTAAGTTGCTCCGATGTGTTTTCAGTATCCAGGTGAACTATACCGAGACAAAAATAAAACTTTGCCAACGAAAAAAAAGATGATCAATTCCAAAATTCATGATTTTTTTTGTTTCTAGCATTAAAAAAAACAAAAAACAGACAGACAAAAACTCAAAGAAAGAAAAATAAATAATCAATCCATCTTAGTGAAAACTAAAAATGAATGGTTCCTGGATGGCAACTAAAGGGCTTAATCGTGTGTTGCCAATAACGTGGTGTTTTATCACAAACTGTGAGCTCATAGAGGACGAATGGACATTAATGCACAGGCATGCTTTGTGATGAGAAGGTGATTATCATTTTCTCCTTCTCTTCATGGTGCAGACATCAAATGCGCACATTTGTGTGATATTTAGGACAGACGTGCTTTGGTTCGTCAACTGGAGCCTCCAGACTGCAGCTTCCCTACAATTAGAAAATTAGGAGAAGGTTTAGTGTTGAGTTTTAGTGTCATTTACTGCTCTTCGTCCTTCATGTTTAGGGTGTCAAGAACCAAATTGAGGAGCTTCAGTCTGGTTGTTTTCCAGCCCTTTGAAGGAAGCTATCCGCCGTCTATTGTCCTTGGTAATAAACTTGCTGCTTCCCTCGTTCAAGTTCTCTGGGCTGAGAAATGCTGCCTTGAATCTCCAAGTGTTGGGATCTCAGCGGTGTTTTCAGTCAGTGGAGGATTTCTATACAACTTAACTCCATTTAATAAACTACATAAAAATTGTAGACTTACATCAAACTTGTGTTAAATGTAAAATAAAAACTCCAGGTCACAATAAGAAAAAAATAATACTGAGTTGTTCCATAGGAGGGAAAAAAATAGCAAACGATTTGATTTTTTGTTCTTGTCCTGTCCATTTGGGAACAGTTTAAACTCCAGCCTGAATTATTAAGTTAATTAATAAGTAATAGATAGAACCAACAGTCCCTTACAGGGTTTTACTGACTATAGGTAGGCTGACACTCCTGTGTGGTCGCATTTAAACTCCCAGCCGTGCATGGATGGAGTATTTACCGGATACTTTTCTCAGTGGAATTTAATCATTTGAAAGCTCGAAACAGAAACTTTGTTTGGCTGCAGGTTGCGATGAACCTTGTAACGAAACAATCACTTTCAATGGAAATCTGGTGTAGACACACATTTTTAAAAATGGCCTAAATGGGTATTTTTCCCTATTAAAAAGACTGAAAGTGGATTCTGGTTTCTTACTTTATAACCGCAGCATCTGATTTGCTGAGTGGGAAATTAAATAGCTTATATAATATAAACTGCAAACACAGGTTATAATATATTACAGACTACTCCCCTGTGTTTGTTAACTTTGCTGATGCTGCACAATCGGATCCTCCGTGATTTTGAATAAAATTGCGCTCGCGTAAAAACCAAAAGATTTCAAATCAATGTGAACATTTTAGGTGCCAAATGATGCGCGATGGACAAAAGTAGAATTTCAGGAATTGGTGACGATACGATATGAGCCCCCCCAACAATCCTGCTTTATAAAACATGATCATAAGTTATCTATGAATATTAAACTCACACAAGACTCTAAAAACTATGACTATTTCTACCTCCTTATACAGTTGCACATGATACAGAGCAGTTACTTCTGTTTGAATGAACAGTTACCAATTACTTTGTGTCTTAGCCCCTCTTTTTGTGTTATGTTTTTTTTGTTTTTTTTTACGAAAATGATCATCTCCAAATCTCAACAAACAAAAACAACGACACTTAAAGCCTTTACTAATTTGAGAACAGACCAACTATATTGTGGTACTATGTTGCCTTTTAATTGTTCCCTTAAAGAAAAGAAAAAAACAGCAATGTATTTATAACATTAATTTACGCCCTGCAAAATGTCTCCTATCTGTATTAGTGAAGCAGTCGGTTCTGATTTTATCATTCTGCCATGTTGGACATGAAAATGTATTTCATTCCTCCCTGACAACCTCAAACAAACCCCACCTTTAAACTTACAGAAAAATAAAATCAAACCAGCTGCATCAGGGATATTTGAGATGTTGGGAGTCTTACTTATCCATGCAATGATAACTGCTTGGTCCTCCTCTGGTCTCAGAGAGACTCTGGTTTTCACACATGGTTGGTCAAGGCAACAATTAGGTTGCCCTCCCTGTTCTGTTGTTTGGGTTGTCTGCATCCACAGGACTGCACCACTAGATGGCCCTCTCACTCAAGGAAAGAAACCCACAACCACAAAGGCCAAGCTACTTTGACAATGCATATGAAGAAATGTGGTATAAAACAATAGCCTCATTCAGCATTGTGAGACATTTCATTACTAATTAATTGGTTCAGCTTTAATGGACTTTGATATCTGCATTAGCTGGAAGCATTTCTGGTCAAAGTAACTGAAACCTTCTCTTGTATACAGACTAAACATGAGTAGGATAATACATCTGCATCACATTACTGAACTAGTATCCATAAATTAGTCCCAGCTTTTTGTTATTGTACTTTAGCCCCATCAGTTCTCTTTCTATCACAATGCTAAGATACTCATGCTCTTGATTTCCTGGAATAAAACTCTGGAATGAAACTTAAAATGCTCATATTTATATAATGGTTTGGTCTCACACATAACCCCAGTGGCCTGACAGCATTATATCATTATGTGCATTATTAAACAGGACTATGAAGCAGAGCAAAGTTAAATAACTACATTTATATTGTGTCAGATAAATGTTGAATCATCCATTATCCACATTTTTGAACAACTTTGTATCCTCTATCTATTTAAGTTTGAATGAGTATAATGCATAGAAAATGAAAACCTTTTCAAGATGTGCAATTTAACTTACCTCCATTTTCATAGTCCTTCTTCATACGTTCAGTTAATATTTAATCTGTGGTTTCCCGAATACAAGTGGTCCATAACAAAAGCCACCACACCCTATGATCCATATCCATCACTTAAACCATTTTATCTTATTAAATATTAAAATATTTAACAATTTAAACCAACAAACCTGTAATGGAACACACACACACAAACAATAATAAAGACCACATGAACCGGCTGCCATTTCTTTCCCTTTCAGCTACAGTTGATGTTTGTACAATTACAACATATTTCTAAAAGCATTTATCAGTTGCAAAGGTCTACTCACGTCTACGTTTGTCAAAATAACTGCACCCTGTTGGGGTTTTGAGGGTGGAGCTGGTTTTACTGAGCTACAATTATGAAGTCAAGTTCAAGGAGTGAAGGATTCAGTCTGCACTTTTAACTGAACAAGCTCAGAGCAATAAAGCAGATAAACAAACCGGATTCACTGTGATGGATTAATTACTGCACCTATTTCAAGTAAGTTTTAATGTTTTTATGACACTTTATTTGTCAGTGGAGTTGTGTGAAGCTCTTCTGCACCACCACTGGCCTTGCAGTGTAAGAGTCTTTGACTGGCGCATGAGCTTCATTGTTAAGTGTCACAACTGTCTTACTGCTGGATCGCACTGTACTTTCAAGTCTGCTTATTTGTTTGCATTTTATGCCCTATAGATGTTAATTCAAGATATTCATTTATTGAAATAAACCCCTTATTTTGTAAACTCTGGTGTCAGTCTTCACTTTACATTGGAGGATGCAAGCTTTACATTGTGATATACTCCAAAATTTAAAGCTCTACACTGAAAATAGGCAGCAGTATTTTTCAAGTGCATTAATCTGGATTAAACGTGCACAAACAATATTCTTTGATTCGATTTAACATTCCTTTACTCTCTCTCCTACAGCTGATATGTAGATATTTTCAGCTTCAGTTGTCAGAGTATCACAGGTGCAGTTCACCCTCTGCATAGTTTTTTAAAAACTCTTTTATTACCACTCACAACAACTTCACAGCTGCTGCTGAATACATCTCAGATTCATGCCTTCATATGATTTCTCTGCACTGCACGTACAGTTGTGAACAACAGTTTACATATACTTAAATGCCACTATATCATGGCAGTCTTGAGTTTCCAATGACTCCTATAACACTTAGATTTTCTATGAAACAATCACTGAAACACATGTGTCTTTGTCACAAAAAGCAATAATGCATTTTGGTTATTTCAGAGATATTATAGGTCTTCTGGAAATATGTCAAACTAAGAGTTATAGTAGTCATTGGAAACACTTCTGTTCACAACTGTACATGTTGCCCAAGCTGTGATTCAGAGAAGTAAGAACTGATATTGGACATTGCAGTTTGCCGCTGCTCAGTCCAGTCTTGTTTTGTCACTTTCCAGTATTCAGTATTATTTGTACCAATAAAATAAACACAATACCTGTAAATTATTGCAAGTGGTTGGTCATATTTATCCCCTCTAGAAACAGAAACAGCTTTTCATATTATAACTGGTCATGGTTTTACATTTTATATATGAACTTTAGATTGAATTAAGTCAGCTTGACTGAATATTTACTCTATTCAGTCTAAAAATGTGTATGTGTATATTAACTGATCATCAGTTACTAGTAACCTATTAAAATATAGGCAAGAGTTTTGACACTTTTCACTATGGATCACATTTTTGTTGTTGTTATGCATGTTTTTATGAATTCACCTTTAATTTTACTTTAAATAAAGTCTTTACATACCAGTATGCTTTGCAGACTGACAAAAATATCAGGGCACAGATGTAGCAAAGTGAAAACAGGCTTTCAGAGAGGTAAAAGTTCCACCTGTAAGGGAGCCAAATTGGAGCCTTCAGCTGCAGCTCCACCAACAGCCACTAGAGGAACACTGAGTCCAAGGAAACTGGTTATACTGAGGAAAACTCCCAACCTTCTTAGGATAACTACAGTCTCACAGCTTCTATCGTGTGTGCTATGGCTGAATTTGAAAGTTACTATTCTACAAAATAAATACTGAATATCACAGTGAAATGTGCTGTGAGGGTTCTGTGCTTCACTGACAGGTGTCTTAGTCAAGTAATGACAACTATTTCCAACATCAGCTCCACCAGGCTCCCTTCTCTTTGCCTATTATTGCATTTTCTGTCTTGTTAACACACTGTGTTTTTAATGTCTCCCAATTAAGTGAAAGGCAACATGTTATTTAAATGAAATGTAATCTGTGTCAGCCTTTATTTCCAGGTTTCACCTCTAGTAGGATTTCTCCGCTTGTGAGTTGTTAAGCTCACTTTTAAGAAGACGCTCCATTCTTTAAAAGGCCTTCTCAGATGGATATTACATCAAGTCTCTCACCAGGACAGTTCTTTTATTCAATTTCAGTTAAACAGTTTGGATTTTGGTCAATCTGATCTTACACTATACCCGTGTCTCATTGCTCACTGATCTGCATGGCTAATATGTGAAAAACTATTGCTCATTTGTGCTTTTTTACTGCTTTATTTTGCCCTGTTTTTTTGGTATTACAGTTGCCACTTTGGGTATGTTCCATTTCTTGACTGTCACTTCATTAGTTTTAGATCATATTGCCAAATAACTACATTTGAAAATCAGCTCTCTGGTTAAAACTGGCACATTTGAGTTGATTCATGTATACTGTACTTAATAAATAAAGAAAATTATGTTAAATAAAATGGTTGCCTATTCTTTTGGATTTGCACCCAATTGCAAATCTAGTATACTTTATGTGCTACTGTGTTATTAGACCCCAATAAAGAATCTTGAATTACATTTTTATTGTATTTTACATAAAAAAAAGAAATCATCAGGAATTTGCCAATTCTCATAGCAGTCACATAGTTTTTAATGAGCCATAATCTTTTCCCCATAATGTCAATTTCAGCACACTGAAACAAAGGACAACTTGAAATACCCAGTGGGAACAGTGACAGGTCACTAACTATGACTTCAAAACCTTTGACTATGGCCATTTTCTTCATATCTTAACCTTTGTAGCCTAAATCTGTGGCCTTAATCACCTATGAATGAGGAGAGAAGTCAACTGAGAATATGTCAAGAAACTGTTCGCCCAACCCCAGTGCACTTTCCCAAGTGTACTTCTCATTTGCAGACACTAGCAGCATTTTGTGAAGGCTTAACAGCAAACTTTGCAGATGGTGGCTTCACATGACAGAGAAGGATAACTGTGAGATACAGAAAAAAGAAATTCTTACTATTAGTGCTGAGAAACCATGTAATCTTTCATCAGCACTACTTTTCTTCACTATGACAGACCCTGTGAAAAAAAAGGCAGGTTTCTATTTATAGACCCCAAATGTTTTCAACAGTGTATAGGTAAAGTCGGTGTGACTGACTCGTGTTCTCAGTGCAGCTGCACACTTTAACTGAAGAGCATAACATATGCATCTGTGCCATGAATCTGCCTCTGACGAACAGCTTGAGAGCCACTTCAAGTCATCCATGAAACACTTCATGTCCAAGTATAAATGTAGCAGAAGAGTGAGGGAAAGACTCCCTCACTAAAATGCTGTGTCACGGATGGATAATAGTAATAATAACAGAAATATATACTTGTCTCAGGAAAGGAAATCATGAAGTTGACAAGTGAATATGCTAGCTGCAACTTTAGAGCAAAATTCTGTTTATTTTAAGACCCATTAATCAAAAAGTAAAGACAACAATGAATATATTACTCTTATAAGATGACAGCATTATATTAACATTATATAACATGAACTTAAGAACATCACTCATTGTCTTTAATCAGAGAGAGAGAGAGAGAGAGAGAAAGAATCATTGACAAGATTAGCAACAGTGATGTATTTATTTTTTATGTCAGGCCAAAGAAAAAAAGATGAACAAAAGACGTAAGATTTAATGTTATTGTCAAAAATAGTAACAGCTAACTGTACAACTAAAAACTTTTTTGCAGTGACTATCTATTAAGATGAAGCTCTATTTTCAATAGATGCTGTCTGATTAAGAAATTAAAATGCAATGCAATCAAGATGATACCTTCAGATCCAAACCGTTATCATTTCTGACCTGTATTTGTGTACATATTGTACATATTAAAATCTTTTACTTTTTTATTTCTTACGGCTCCCTCTCCCTTTTTTCCTATAACTCTTTATTTCAAAAATGAAAAAAGAATCACCAGCTGCACATTAAATCCAGTACATATGCAAATTATCTAATTATATCATATGTAAATTCATAAAGCTCTAAGATGAAAATGCAATTCAGTTTCTTATTTGAGCTTAATATTATAGGTACTAAGAAAAAACGCACTCAAAACATAGTGTTCACTAATAAAATTAATAATGCACTTAACTTCAATTTCATTTATTTTTCCACAAATTTCATGAACTGGCCTCATCCTGTGAGTTTAAAAACATAAAAAAAGACTTTACATTGATTTACATAAACACTCTCCTAAACAATTAACTAAATGGGCTGAAATGTATTTAAAATAGCTGCACATTACTTTGTTAATTTAAAAAAAAAACAAGCTTAACAAAGTCCTATCATGGTTCTGAAGCCCTATACAGTACAGTATGTCACTATCAGTCTCACATTGTGTGTTGTCCCTCAGGGTGCTGCAGCAGTTGATTGTGTTCTGAGGTAATTCCATTATATTCATCAGTAATGCAAAAACAGTGCAGACAGTGCAAGATAGGAGATGATGCTTGATGGATTTACGGCAGCTTCTAGCTCCTCTAAACTGGCTTTGGAGTCCACTCATTAAAATAACTATATGAAATGATATCATCAATGTCATCATTGCTACTAATATCACCAGGAAATGCCCCTAAAGTGCACCACAAACTCATGTCAGCACATCAGGTAAACCACAGCTCACACCTCCTATTCAACAGCTTACATCAATGGCAGCAATACATAGAAAAACCTGCAGGGGGCGCCAGAGGACGCACAGAGGAAAAATCTGATGCTGCTTTCAAGTCTTCTCACATCGAGAAACTGGGAGTCCATGCATGGGTGTTATGTCTTTACATATCGAGTTAATATGTGAGGTGCATGAGCATGTAATTTTCTTAAAAACAGCCCAACTATCATGCAGCTGATTAAGGGTTGTGATCAGGGCCTGGTAGTGAAAAAGAGCAAATAACAAGATTCTGCCAAATATTTAAGTATAACATGTTAAATCTGAGTAATTCAGTTAAATTTAACATAAAAGCCAATTGAGACAAACAAGGAAAATGCAAAGAATTAGCTGTAACGAAATCTCACTGAGTGAAAATGTGATCATTGATGGTTAAATTATAAAATAATACTAAGATATCTAAATATTTTTAAAAGTGGCCTCTCTTTCTTATACATGTAAGCTTTATTCTATGTGTATTCATAAATATATATATATATATGTGTGTGTGTGTGGTGTTATATGTTGTTGGCAAATGCGTAATAATGTGCGAATTATGTGCGCATCAAAATGTGTCATAAAAGACCAAAAAAAAGAATCAAAAGAAAAAGAGAAAAGGCTCATCATGGTCTCAATAAGTGAAAAATAATACTGTTAATCTCTTGTCACAGTGTTGCACCTTAATCTTATTGCACTTCACATAGTGATTAAGTCGCAGAAAAGGCAAAAAAAAGGGGGAGTAAAAAAAAGAAATAAGAGGGGATAAATAAAAGAACAACGATTACAGAGGGGGGAGGGCGAAGAGAGAGGAGGCAAACAATAGAGAATCAAAGCATAATAATATTCCTAAATGAAGAGGGAAATGTTGCTCCGCTCATTTTATTAATCAGACTGTCAATTTCACCCAAGAGGCCAAACCCAAGAGCAATCTAAAACAGACTCAGAGATCAACCCAGGGACACGCACCTCGCTCCTCACTCCTCTCTTCCTCTCCACTTGGATATTATTCGTCTGACCGAAGGCCGCCTCCATCATCAAGTGACAGCCCTCTCCTATTTATTTGCTTATAAACCTGTTACAATAAATGATCATTGGAGCAACGTCAGCCGAGCATTTTAACAACGAACAGCAACCACTTTTTGATGAATGACATTTCTGCTGCTGCCGGGGAGGATGCACGGCTCGTCTTGAGCAGTCGCTCGTCGATTGCATTCAGATTCTTTTCATTTCTTGCGTGTTGCTTATAAAAAGCTTTAGAGACAGTTATTTAGACACAGTTGCTGAGTTGCATGCGGATTTAGCTCCGACACAACTCATTGGTGCTCCAGCCCCCTGGACAAGCGCGCTGCTGGTGGTGCTGCTGCTGCTGCTGGTGGTGTGTTTTTGTTTTTTTCGCCCCCTTTTTTTTGCACGGCTTAATGATGGAGAGGATAAGAAAAGAGATGATATTGATGGAGAGAGGTCTGCACAGTCCTGTCGCCGGGAAGAGGCTCTCAGACGCGCCTGGAAATTCAGTGCTGGAGGCCCTGGAAAACTCTCAGCACGGCGGACGGCTGAGCCCGAGAATAACTTCGGCGTCTCTCCATGGAAACCTTGGGGACATCCCGACCAAAAGCAAATTTGAAATTGACAGTCTTTTCGGCACGCACCACAACAGCGAGAACACGTCCTCGGCGGAGATTTCCTCGTCGGAGAGCAGGAAGAAAATGAGCATTTACTCCGAAGTTTCGCAAGAATCAGATATTAACAGTGATGTGGAGGTGGGATGCCCTGCGCACCGCTCCCCGAGCCAGCACAAGGAAAACAACAAAGGTAGGATGCGATTATTTTCCTCCAGATTTGTCTTGGGTTTGATCTGTGCGATTAGATTTCAATGGGGATTATTATTATTATTATCATGGTCGACTCATTTTTACATTTAAAAACAGAAATAAACATAAATATCAGTTATTATTATTATCATAATCATTATACGAATATATATATAATATTACATTTGTATTAATTGCATTTTCTCAAATTTTACACAAGCATTTTTACTGTTACTATTATCACAAATATACTGTAGGCCCCCCATACACACAGAAGTAAGTATCCCATATTATTTCTTTTTTTTTTATCAACATCAATAACAATTTGATTCCCTTCATTTTTTCAGGTTTTTCAGACAGTAATTCTGGATCTTCCAACTCCAGCTCCAACTCCATCCCGAACATGAACGGTAATTCATCGGGATCAAACAATTCAAACAGCGACCAGGTCAGGAGGTATCGGACTGCTTTCACCAGAGAACAAATCGGACGCCTGGAAAAGGAGTTTTACAGGGAAAATTACGTTTCGAGACCGAGACGGTGCGAGCTGGCCGCTGCGCTAAATCTGCCCGAGACTACAATTAAGGTAAGGCTCAAATTCCTGTTCCATGTGTGTGTGTGTGTGTGGTGTGTGTGTGCATGTGTTTATGCAGAGAAAGCAATGATGTGGCTATGGAAAGAATGATAATTATAATAATGCACTGCAGCTGGAAATACAGGCCACATTATCTGATTCGAAAACGCTGCAGTATGTTTGGGTATTTTTTATTTTGCGCATGAAATAACGCTTTTATTTATGGCGACCCCTGATCAATTCAACCGTTATGCAGCCTGCACAATTCACAGCCCTGTGTGTGGAAATTCACCTGCAAAAATAAAACACTGAACGAATTCAATTGAGTTAATTTGTGGGTTTTATCCCTCCAGATTAAGAGCATTTGTAAGGAGTGTTTCCATCAGTGCAGGTTTCAGTGTCTCTCCTGAACCACACTCTCCAGAGGTCTAAATTTAGAGGCTGGAAACAACATGGCAGCTTCAATATGGGCCTTGTTTTGACTCTGTGTGCAGGTGTGGTTCCAGAACAGGCGGATGAAGGATAAAAGGCAGCGCTTGGCGATGTCCTGGCCCCATCCGGCAGACCCCAGCTTCTACACTTACATGATGACGCATGCGGCAGCTACAGGGAGCCTACCTTACCCTTTCCACTCGCACATGCCTCTACATTACTACCCGCACGTCGGTGTCACCGCAGCAGCAGCAGCCGCCGCCGCCACCGGTGCCGCCTC